>VWYP01020634.1:242415-287622 GCA_013400435.1 Pycnonotus jocosus | reverse complement strand
CGGCGGCCGGCCCCGCGCCGACATGGACGAGCAGTTCCCACCCGTGAGTGCGGCACGGATCGGATCGGATCGGATCGGCCCGGGGGGGTGTCGCTGCCCGGTCCCGGCCCCGGAGTTGGACAGGGGGCAGTGCCCGACCCCACGGGTGGGGTGGGAGGTGCGGGTCTGTGCCTGCTTCCGGGGTGGGAGGTGCGAGGGTCTGTGTCAGCCTCCAGGGTGGGCACTGAGGGGTCTGCACCTGCCCACCTCTCTTCCCGGGGAGGGACAGGGATCTGTGCCTGCCCCGATGGGGTTCTGTGCCAGACTGCCATCGCCCGCCCAGGGTTGCTGGGGAATTCCAGCCCCAACACACTCATCACACTCATCTTCCCTCCCATCACCTAGTGCCTGGATGGGATTGACTATGATGACTTCAGTTTTGGCTCCCACATGATGGAGCAGAAGGAGCCCCTGATGGAGACAGGTAAGGGCCCCTCTGGCTGTACCCTTCCAGGGGTCCCTAGCTGCAGTGGAGTTTCCCAGCAGGTTGACTCATGCCTCTTAGTTCCCAGAAGCACCACAGGCTTTGTCCTTACTGGTCCCATTGTGAGCTATCTGGGAATCCCTGCCCCATGCCACCAGGATGGGGCTTGTTCCATCTGGCCCTGCTGCTCAGTTTACCAGGGACTGCCAGGTTGGGCTGTGACCTCTCGGAGGTCCCTGTTCCCCAAGTGACAGAGCATTCTCTGGCCCTCTCCTCTTACTGCTACTCTGACTGCTGTTCCCAGCTGGGCTGTGACAGCACAGGGTTTGGGGGCTCTGAGATCCCCCATGGGACAGACAGGGGTCACATCACCTTCAGTGCTGTCCCTATATCTCCAGCATCCTTAGTGAGAACATGCGCTTTGGTTATCCCGTGTTCCTCATTGGTACCTCTCCTTTCTGTCCTCCAGTGGAAGGTCCCTACCTTGTCATTATTGAGCAGCCAAAGCAGGTAAGTACATCACCCAGGTAAAGACAGGTGTAACTGTCACCTCCTGCTGTCATGGCATCGGGCTTTGGGCACCCCTGGCTGACCCCTCTTTGCTCCACAGCGGGGTTTCCGCTTTCGGTACGGCTGCGAGGGCCCTTCCCATGGGGGGCTGCCGGGAGCATCCAGCGAGAAGGGGCGCAAGACCTATCCCACTGTCAAGGTGAGTGCTGCCACGAGAAGGGCATGGAGCAGTGTCTTCAGCCAGTAGTGCATGAACATCAAGAGGGAGCCTTGAAGGAAGGACAGGAAGTTTATAATAAGCTTTTGTGTGTCTCCTGGTGCTGGAGGGACAGGAGGGCTGCAGCAGGAAGGGTGGTGGCTATGGGAAGGGATAACAGGGATTTGTAGAGAATCCTTCAGGCTCCTGGCTTATTGTACCTGACCTTCATCTTTTTTCTCTGCAGATCTGTAACTACACAGGGGTGGCCCGGATTGAGGTAGACCTGGTGACGCACAGTGACCCTCCCCGTGTACATGCCCACAGCCTGGTGGGCAAGCAGTGCAACGAGGCTGGCAACTGTGTCACAATCGTGGGACCCAAGGACATGACTGCTCAGTATGTGCAAGGAGGACCCAGGGCAGCCTCTTGCTTATGTGCGGTGGCTGTGGGTGCTGCTTGCAGCTTATGAGATGGGGAGAAGATAAGGGGTTGGGCTGGAGTTGGGCTTGCTGGATGAGGTCAGGTGTGTGTTCAGACAAGTTCATTGTTACAAGTACATTTTGCCTGTCTCTGGGTTTTGACATATGCAGCTTATTTTGAGCTTCTGTCCGTGAGTTTGCAGCTCCCCAGCTTTGCAGATGACTTTTGAAGTCAGCCTGAGTCACAGGGTCATTCTGTAACTGCTGCAGTTGCTGTTAGATATCTGTCCCTGGCTCAGCTCAGTACCATTTGCATCCCTCTGGCCTTCAGTCCTCCTGGCCTTATCTTTGACAGCCGTTTGGACTTGTCACCTGTGGGAGCCCAGAGTTTCTGGGGCTCCTTTCCTCTTCTCTGTGGTTGCTCCTCTTCTGCCACACACACACTGATTCCCTGCTGCCTGAGTGGCACCACTCTGTGCTCAGGTTCTTCCCAGCTGCAGGAGTATGTGCCCTTGTGGGCTTGCTGCTCCTGGCCTTGATGCTCCCAGATCCCAGCAGCTTCCCTCTTCTCCAGGTTCAGCAACCTGGGTGTGCTCCATGTCACCAAGAAGAATATGATGGAGATCATGAAGGAAAAGCTGAAGCAGCAGAAGATGCGCAACAGGAGCCAGCTGCTGACAGGTGAGGGCAGCCTGGAGACTCAGTGGGTCTCGGCACCACGGGCTGACAGCTGGGGGCTGGGCTTAGCGTGGGGCTGGGGTGGGTAGGAAGGGGACCTGGAGCACTGTCCTCCCATACAGCCTGACAGTTTGTCCCCCTGCCCTGGCAGAAGTGGAGCTGCGTGAGATCGAGCTGGAGGCGAAGGAGCTGAAGAAGGTGATGGACCTGAGCATTGTGCGGTTGCGCTTCACCGCCTACCTCCGTGACAGCAGTGGGAACTTCACGCTGGCCCTCCAGCCTGTCATCTCGGACCCCATCCATGACAGCAGTGAGTGTGGGGCCAGTCCAGGAAAGGGATGGGGCAGGAGGGGGTAAGGACTTCTGCACAGTGACTCCCAACACTTCTTGCTCTGCAGAGTCCCCTGGAGCTTCCAACCTGAAGATCTCACGGATGGATAAGACAGCAGGCTCTGTCCGGGGAGGAGATGAAGTCTATTTGCTGTGTGATAAAGTTCAGAAAGGTAAAATTCATTCTCTCCAGATGAAAATTTCTGAGAGGCTGTGGCAGGAGAGATCTGGGGTTCCTGGGTGGTCAGGGGTCTGTGTCCTTGGAGCCTGTTTGGGGCAAGGTGACAGGTGGTGCTAGTGCCACTTCTCTCCCCAGATGACATTGAGGTGCGTTTCTACGAGGATGATGAGAATGGCTGGCAGGCCTTTGGGGACTTTTCTCCTACAGATGTGCACAAGCAGGTACAGGGGAGGTGGGGAGTGTCCTTCTCTGCTTCAAAGCAGATGAGTGCCCTGTGGGGTGAGGTAGCCCCATCCCCAGCTCCAGGGATGAGCAGAACCTCATGTCCATCATGTCTTACCCACAGTATGCCATTGTCTTCCGCACACCCCCCTACCACAAGCCCAAGATCGACCGTCCGGTCACCGTCTTCCTGCAGCTGAAGCGGAAACGGGGAGGGGATGTGAGTGACTCCAAGCAGTTCACCTACTACCCAGTGGTGGAAGGTGAGCACCACCCAGGCAGGCTGGCATGTCTCCTGCTGCTGGGGCTGCCTCTCACCCTGCTGCCCCTCTCTCCCCACAGATAAGGAAGAAGTGGAGAGGAAGCGCAAGAAAGTCCTGCCTCAGTTTCCTCAGCACTTTGGCGGTGGCTCACACATGGGGGGGGCCGGCGGGGGGGCCGGGGGCTTTGGCTCTGGAGGAGGTGAGTGGTGATGCCTCTTCCCCCTCCCCTCTCATGTGGCTGAGGTCTGGCCCTGGGGGCTCCCTTCTGCTCACCCATCCTCTGCCTTGCCCCGCAGGTGGGAATCTCAGCTTCCCATACTCCCCTGGGCTGACCTACAACAGCATCTACTCGCCCGGGCCCCACCCAGTGGGGAGCTACCAGGGGGGTGTGCAGATGAAGGGCCCAGAGGCAGAGGAGCCTGGGAGTGACAGGAAGGCACCTGCAGAAGAGAGCACATACTGCAAGGAGCTGCAGAAGCACGGTAGTAGGGGCTGAGCTTTAGGGAGGGCTGGGACATGTTGCTCAAGAGAAGAGGCATGGGCTGGGGACCTTTTGAGGTTGTGTGCTTCTCTCCTCACCTGGTGGATGCAGAAGGGTGGATGAAGCTGCTGCTCCTGGAAGTGACATCCTGCTTTGCCCCCCAGCCCAGCTGTGCCAGCTGTGGATGCTGACTCTAGCCCGTCGCAATGCCCATGCCCTGCTCGACTACTCGGTGACCGCCGACCCCCGCATGCTGCTGGCAGTCCAGAGGCACCTGGCCGCGTCACAGGATGAGAACGGAGACACGTGAGCACACCAGGGGTTTGAAGGGAGAGCATGGGGGTCTTGTTGTATGTTAGAGCCACTGTGGGGGCTCTCAGGGCAACAGGGAGAAGCACGGAGCTGACCTAGGGGCCATCCCACTCTCTACAGGCCTTTGCACCTCGCTATTATCCATGAACAGACAGCTGTGATCAAGCAGCTGATCGATGTCATTGTTAGCATCCCCAGCCAGCAGATCATCAACATCTCCAATAACCTGCAACAGGTGTGTGTTTTTCAGAGCAGCCAGTTCTCCTCTACCTGGGAGTAGTTCCTCACTCCTATTTTCCAACCCTGGGGGCTCCTGTAGCTGCTCCTGGCTGAGGGGAGGCTGCAGGTCTGAACAAGCTGCAGCTACTGGAGCGAATGGTGGTGCAGGACCTGGCTGCTCTTGTGAGCGCTGCTGAGGATGTGCTGCTGTCCTGCAGACACCACTGCATCTGGCAGTCATCACAAAGCAGCCCCAAGTGGTCCAGCTCCTACTGCAAGCCCGCGCTGACCCGACCTTGCTGGACCGCTATGGCAATTCCCTGCTGCACCTCGCACTCCAGGCTGGTGATGAAGAGATGCTGAGGACGCTGCTGGCTCACCTGGGCTCAGCTGCCCCTTATCTGCTCCGCCTGCCCAATTTCCATGGTGAGTGTGGCTCAGGGACAATGGGCAGGACACCAGTGGTGCCATCATGGGCTTGGCCAGAAGGCTGCTGAGCCTATCCCCATCTTGCAGGCCTCTTGCCTGTGCATTTGGCTGTGAAGGCAAAGAGTTTGGCTTGCCTGGACCTGCTTGTCAGAACGGGAGCAGATGTGAATGCAGTTGAGAGGCAAAGTGGGAGGACCCCACTGCACCTGGCTGTGGAGATGGAGAACCTGAACATGGCCACTCACCTGGTGAAGAAGGTATGGAGTGGCTGGTGTAGTGGTGGCTGTGGGACAGAGATGGGGTGCAGCTTCCTACAGGCTCCTGGCAGAAGTGGGGGCTCCCCTGAGGCCTTGGAGTAACAGGATGTAGGGGGAGCAGTGCTCAGGCAGCCCATCCTCATGGCCTCACACCTTTCTTAGCTGGGAGCAGACATCAACAGCCGGACTTTCGCCGGGAACACCCCCCTGCACTTGGCTGCTGGCCTGGGCTCCCCCACCCTCACCAAACTGCTCCTTAAAGCTGGTAAGGCATTGCCCTTCCTCCTTCCCTCCCTGTAGCTCTGCCTGCCCTGTGCTGGGTGGTGCCAGGCACAAGGTCAGACCCTGGCTCATGCCACCCTTTCGTGACAGGGGCAGATGTTTTGTGTGAGAACGATGAGCCCATGAGCCTATCCTCGTCAGAGGCCAGTAGCGACACAGACACCGACCCTGAGGAGCAGGAGGTGGCCATGGATCTAGGGGAGCCAGCCCTGGCTGAAGAGCACAGCACCAACTCCAAGCCCTCCACACAGGGGCATTGGCAGGCAGGGCACAGGCAGCGCCGCTGCCACACGTCCCTGGACCTGACTCGGAGCCAGAAGGTGTGTGGCACAGCAGGACACAACTCTGGGAATGTTTCTGTGCAGGCCACAGCATGGATGGGGCAGAGTTACAGGAGATGCTCCCGTGAGGATGTCTGTGCCTCTCTGTGTCCTGCAGAGATCCAAGGTGTGAGGAGGCAGTGGGGGATCTGGGCAGTGCTTTGGAAGGCTGACATCCATATCTCTCTGCAGGTGCGGGAGATCCTGCTGCAGGCCTCCCAGCAGGGGCCCGAGGCACAACTGCCCACTGCCCCCCAGCCAGGTGAGCAGCCCCTTCCCCTCCCACCCCCCAACTCAAAAGCACCACACCTAGGCAGAGTAACACCCCCCCAGCAGCAAGGATGGGCAGCCTGTGATGGGGGCACCTCTTTCACGCAGGGAAGGTCCTGTCACTGGACAATGAGGCACTGCAGGGCCTGGAGCAGCTGCTGAACCAGGACTGCAGTGGGTCAGACTGGATCGAGCTGGCCAAGCGCCTGGGGCTGTGCAGCCTCGTGGAGACCTACAAGGACACGCCCTCGCCCAGCGTCAGCCTCCTGCGCAGTTACGAGGTCAGTGCCTGTTTGGGGTGCCTCTGTCCCCCTTGCCTGTCTGGCCATCAGCCCTACTCAGAGCCCTCTCTCCGCAGCTGGCAGGTGGCAGCCTGGGGGGACTGCTGGAGGCACTGGACTCTATGGGGCTCCACAACGCCGTGAGGGTGCTCCACAAAACCGAGGCACTGGAGAAGCTGCAAAGCACAGGTACAGAGAGCGAGGGCTGGGGCTGGTGGGCAGGGAGTGTCTCTGCTGCCCCATCACTAAGAGCACCTGGGGATTGCTTTGCAGAGCTGAAGGAAGACAGTGCCTACGGCAGTGAGTCGGTGGAGGAGGAGCAGGCACCCACACTAGCCCTGAAGCCAGGGGGTGAGCTGCCCCCCAGCCAGCAGCCACAGGTGCACTGAGGAGCCAGCCAGCAGCCCCTGTGACTACACAGAGCTGCACTGCCCTCTGCCTTGCCCACACAAGTGCCTTCTGGACTTGGGGTCTGCCTGCCTGGACTCAGGGGGATGGGATACAGCTGGCTCCTGCCCGTCTCTGCTCTTATTTAATGGTCCCTCTTCTGAATAAAAGGACACAGGTTCCATTAGTCTTTGCCCTTCCTCTCTCCAGCCCCAGCTGTGAGCTGGGCACTAACCCCCCTGAACGCTGCCTGGGTCTGGAAGTCTGGCAGAAAGGAGACAGCTGCCAGCTCCTTCTCAGCATCCCTTGGTGCTGGGACTGTTCCCAGCCATGGGGAAGAAACAACAGCGCACCCAAGAAGTGAAGAGTGAGTTTTACTTCAGTAACTGAGAGAAGAAGCTGTACAAAGGTTTTTTTGCCCCCCTACCCCCAAGCCACCTGGGGCAAGGGTGGAATTTTTTTTTATTATTTTTTTTGCAATAGACTCAAAAGAGCAGAATAAAAAGTTTTGACACATTCGCAAAGTCAGTGCTGAAACCAGCCAGGTCCCAGGTGGCTGAGAACTGCATGTGTGTCAGCCCCTGGGCACAGCCCTTCACTGTACCTGGACTCCTTTCTGGACAATCCTGCAGCTGTGCTCCACTTGCCCCTTGCTCTGGATGGGCATCCTTCAGCCCACTCTGGAGTGGTGAGGGCTGCCCCAGCCTGCCCCTCACCTTGGCAAGGAGGGAGCCTGTTGCTGAGGAAGGGGCTGCACCACTGCTGCTGCAGCACAAGGACTGCAGCACTGCAGACCAGGCTTTGCTGGCAGCATCTGAGGCCCCAGCCATGCATTGGAAAAGAGATGGGAAGAAAAGCTGGCTCCAGCCTGTGCTGGACCCATAGGGCAGGGGGACCCCATATCAACCCTGGCTCCAGGGGTCACCACCCCACGGGAAGTACTTACACACTGCTGCCCACCGTGCCCTGGGTATGATGCTCACACCCAGGTTGCTGCAAACAGGGCCAGTCCAAGCTGCCAGCAGTGGGGGGTGGAAAATGGGGGTCATGAAGCACCGGTGCATCAGCCTCCTATGCAGCCACACATGCAGCAATGGGTGCTGCCACCTCAAGGCTGCTTCCTTGGTACTGGCAGCCACAGGGCTGTCTCCCTGAAGGGTTGCTGGTGCTGAAGTGGAGCTGGGGAGCAGGCAGCAGCAGTACACACAGTAGACCACGCTCAGCTTGCTGCAGGGTTGGGGTGTGGGGAGCTGGATCGCCCCAAGTCCTTTTAAAAACCTCTTTTCCCCCAGAGTGCAGTGCCTACAAGATATGGCTGGGTTTGTAGTTTTGTTTTTTTTAAACAGTTCCCAAAAAGCATCAAAAGTAGCCCCAAAAAAAACCTCCCTGGTGGTCAGCTCGATCTGGTACTAAAAAGTGCAAAACTGTATCACAAAAACTGTTCAAAAGTTGTAAGAAAGCGGGGAGGGTGCAGAGGTGATTGAGGTGGCAGGGAAGGGACCAGGTGCTGTTGCCCTGGCTTCCTTGGCCACCAGCCCAAGGAGAGGGGACAGTCTAGGGCTGGCCCCCTCCCATCTACCCCCATGGCACGATGGAGCTGGAGAAGCGGCCGCTGGCTTTGTTTTTCTGCATGTCTTTTGGGTTTTTTTAAGCCATTGAAGAATTGAGCCCAGCAGATAGGTTTCAGTTGCTCCCTCTCCTCAGGGCAGCAAGTGTAGGTTCCTGCAGCTCAGTGCAGGACAAGGAGGGTCAGGAGCAAGTCTCGTGGGGCCAGGCAGCTCCTGCAGGCAAGGACTGGGGACTGTCCTGCTCTGCCACTGTCTCCAGTGGAGGGGCCACGGCCCTGCATGGCTGGTGCTGGCGGCTGCAGTAGGGCTGTCACCCCCTCCAGCTCGTGCCGCAGACAGATGGACACATGCAGGGTCTCGGCAGGCACACAGCCTCCACCCCCGTGCCGGGGGAACAGGAACAGAGCTGCAGTGCAGGCAGCTGAGGCCCCACACTTACGACTTCTGGGGGTGGCCAGGGGGCTGGCGGCCAGCGCGCTCTGAGACGTTGCGCTTCACCTTGGTGGTCGTGCTGGAGGGCTCTGCGTTGAGTGAGGGGCTGGAGCGGGACTTTTTCAGGCCATCGTCCTCCCCACCCGCTGTGTCAAAGAGGGTGGACTCAAATGCTGCCAGGTCCTCGGAGCCAGCCTTCAGCTTGGCCCGCAGCAGCATGGCATAGGTGCCATAGCGCGATTTCTGAGGAGCACAGTGCAGCAGAGAGAGAGGTTGGCAAGCTGGGTACTGTCTCATGGCCAGCATCCCTGCACGGGGGGATGCTCATGGTCCCTCCAACCCAGCCAGCATCCCGGGACACAGGAATGCTCGTGGTCCTAGACCACGGCAGTGGCAGTGTAATTCACCGGATGGGATGGGTTGGACCCATCACTGAGGATGGCCAAACAGGTAGGGGCAGAGGGCCTGAGGGCAGAGGGGGGCATCTTCCAGCTCACCTCAAATTCCAGGTACTCTTCTTTCTGTTTTAGCTCCTCATACTCCTTGCCCTTCACCTTCTTCTCAGGCAATGAGGAACGATGCTCCAGCAGCTCTGCTGACATTGTCTTGAACTTGCTCTCATGGTTCTTCACCTGTTCCTCCTGGGGAAGGGTGGCACCATGTCAGCGCCCTGCTCTATCCCACTGGTAGTGTGAGCTGGCCAGGGACAGAACAGGTTTTACCCCTTCTAGGAGTAGCCAGGATCTCAGCTTCTGCTGCTGAGTTGTTTTTTTTTTAAATGGCAGGCAAAATCACAGGCTCCTGGGGGCAATCTGCTCTCACCTCATAGGGGGGCTGACTGCAGTCTTAAAGCAGAAGAATTTAATCCCTCTGAAACTAGGCTGGTGGTTTTTTTTTAAATCCTTTCTGCTCTATGAATAACTGCCCTGGTATGCACGGGTGCCAGCTAATCCCCCCAGTCAGTTGCCTTTCAAGGTCCAAGGCAGGACCTTGCAGGCTGTGATGGGGGACCACTTTCTCCTCCATGGTCTGCCCATCACCTGACTCCAGCCCCACTGCCAGGAACAAAACCTCACAGTCTGCCCCCAGTCTCAGTACCCCTTTTCCCTGTCTCCCCCTATGCCCTTCACCTCACTGGGGAGGCAGCTGGGTGCATGACACTACACAGATCCCTCCCCAGGAAACGTGCCACGGGCAGATGCGGGGTTTGTCCCAGGCTCACCATTGCCCCACACTGGGGCCCACCTGAGACAGCCTGGTGCAGGAGCTGGGCAGCAGCGGGCGGCTGAATTTCTTCTGGGAGCCGATGGCTGCAGGGAAGGGGGGCGCAGAGAACATGGCTGCCACCACGTTGATGCGCGTGATCCACGAGTGCATCTGTTCAGGGTTCCTGAGAAGAAAGGCCAAAACACAGATGGGCTATCTTTGTCAAAGACAGACGGATCTGCTCTGCAGACAAGGTCTGAGTCCCCCCAGGGCTAGCCATGGCCAGCCAGGGCATCTGGGACTCTACCCACAGCTAACCTGAGCCCAGCAGGGTAGGAAAAAGCGGAGCTGGGCAAAGCTCAGCACTGACACCAGGTCCCTCTCCTTCCAGAAAGGGCCAGGACAGCAGAGAGCAAGGTGACCCTAAGTCCCATCCCACCCTACAAGCAAGTCAGGGGAGCTCCTATGCCCCAGTGTGGGGCCCAGCCAGGGATCCTGAAGGACTCACTGTGCTTGGAAAAGGAAGACCCTCCAGTCAGCTGTCCTGAGGTAGAAGACATTGGGTCGCTTGCTGTAGTCAGATGCCCGTGTGGCAAGTGAATGATGGATGCTAATAGCATTCTTCAGTTCTTCTTCTGCCAGTGCCTTCCCTGGCTTATACTCCTCCTGCAAATCATGGGGTGTTTCAGAGCCAGCTCAGGGATGCACCCCACCATGAATCAGCTCTGTGAGGTTTCAGGAACTAGTTTGCAGACTAGTGCTGGCTGTGGCAGGGCTTGGAGACCACCCTCCACCAGGCAGCTGTGGCCTCTGCTTCCAGCTCATGCTATACCCCTGGAGAGAGGCTGCACAATCCAGGCACATTGGCTTGGCAACAGCACAGGTGGCTGTTCCCCACTGCTCCCGGTTCCCTGTGTGTATGCCTGCAGGGAACTGGATGTGCCGCCCAGCCCTCCACTGAGGGGAAAGACCCTGGTGCCCCTCTCTTCCCAGCCAAGCCCCCTGCGTGCTGTGCTCTCAGTTAGCAGTGCCTTTCACTGCCCAAGCTGTACCCAAGCACCCTGGAAACAGGAATGCCACCAGGTCCCCAAGCAACAGCTCAGGCATGCAGGGTGCTGAGTCTGCTTAGGCCAGGCTTTGCAATGCTGCAAGCCCCCTCTCAGTGCTGTGGAGACTCAGTGTTGTGATCCACTCTCTGGACTGGGGACAATCCCTCTCCCTGGTGTGGATGTGGGTGGTCCTGCTGCCTACCTTCTGCAGGTAGAGAATCATTCCCTTCAGGATGGCGTGGAAAGGCTTCCAGCCGCGCTTCCCTCGGGGTGCTGCCCGGGAGGAGAGAGCAGCTCAGACATCAGCCTCAGAACCGAGCGGGGGGGAAAAGCCACCCCCCCGCCCCTCTTCCATCCAGCCCTGCCACAACGCACGTCACCCCACCCCCGGGACGGGCAGCACGCCAGGACTGTCCCTGCGCACCTGAGCCCGTGCAGGCGGCGTGGCTGGCAGATGGTGCTGCTGGCAGGGGGGCTGCTGCTGCCTCCCGGGGCCAGCGCTGTGCTGCGCTCCTCCTGTGCCCCCCCTGCGCTCCCCACCCTGCTGCTTGTGCTCGGCTTCGCCGCTGCCTCCCTGCTGGGGCATGGGGACAAGGCAGAGCTGCCTGCCAGGTAATGCTGGCTTTGAAGGGCGGCTGCATCTAATCACATCTAGGCAGCATTAGACGGCCAGGGCTTAGAAGGGATTTTGTGGGGAATATGGTGAACGTGCCTGGCAGTGCCCAACCAGCTGCAGCCTGCTGTGTGCCTTGTCTATCACTCCACAGGACACTTTCCTTCATCCACACAATCCTGTGACAGGGTTGCAACTCCGAGACCCCACCCCACCACCCTGCCTGCCCCTTTCTCAGCTCTGTGGGAAGGGAGAGGCTTTCCAGCTCCCCATCCCGAGGGCTGAATTATGCCAGCCAGCCAGGGCACTGATGCTGGATGCTGGCATGAAGCTACCGATGGACATCACATAGTGACTCCTGCCCTGCTTCCCATTCAGTTCTGGAGTTCACTGGTGCCCTCTTGCCCCAAGTGCCCCCCATGGGCTCCCCAAGCACCTACTTTTCTTGCAGTCAGGATCAGCGTGGATCTTGCGGACTAACAGCCCGTGCTTGTAAGTGGCAATGCTGGAGTCCTGGGAAAAGTCCAGAAAGGGGTTACTGCAGCTGCTGATGCGCTTGATGGACTTTGGGTTGGGATCTGCCAGCTCCGACAGGGACTTTCTCAGCTCCTCCTCATCTCTGCCAATCAGATTTGGGTGGGGAAAGAGTTTGTTACCTTTCTGGGGACAGCAAATACCAAGCTCCCCACCGGTCGGTGCTACTTTTAGGCCTGGCTTCTGAAAGGGAAGCTAGGAGCAGCAGGCCAGGATGAGCACTCTTCCACCAGCACAGGTGAGCATCCCAAATCTAGCCATGCCTGTGTGCCTCTGTTTCTCTAGACAGCTGAGGTGCTGCCTGAACAACAAGGCACTGGGCTTTTGCTGCTGATTTAGAGTGGGACCCCTGCCTGCCCCAGGGAGTGAGAAGCCTTTTTTTGGGCAGGGATGCAACAGATGTCAGTGAGGCTGATGAGACAGGAGTGATGGAGGAGCAGTACCCCAAGGCTTGGCACTACCACAGACCCCAGCCCACAGCATATAGGCTCACAGGTGCCCAGCTGGTAGGAAGGAGGGTATAGAATGGACCGTCCCCACAAGGAGAGACCCAGGCTCTGGTCCCCACATTTTAAGGGTGGCAGCCAGACCACAAGGCCCAGAGCCAGAGGCAAAGGGGTGCATGGACACTGTGGTGGGAAGGCCTTGGGCAGTACCATCCAAGGGCAGGAGCAGGTGCGGGCAGGATGTAGGCAGCCCGCTCCCACCGGGTCACAGCCCCTCACTATGGGCAGGCCGCACCGGTGCCGCTCCCCCCTGCCCGCAGGAAGATGTGGGAGCCCAAAGCTGCTGCCTCCTCACTCCCTCAGCTGCTTGCTGCTAATTAAACCCCTCAGCATCTGCCGGCGTCTCCATGGCAGCGGTCGAGCACATCGCTCAGCGCTGGGTAAGCACCGGGCTGATTAATCCCTGCAGCGCAGGCGCTGCCATTCCTGCTGCTGGAGATGGCAGCTGTGGGCGAAGGTGCAGGCACCCTGTGGGGCCCCGCCACAGCCACAGCACCTCCAGAGCCTGTCTATTCCCACCCCGGGCACAGCCACAAAGGCACAAACCCAGGCCAAAGCTGCAAGAAGCCAACCTCAGGTGGATTTCCCCCAGCACGCTGGAGAAGGGGCCCCATGGCAGTGCTGAGGGCAGCCAAGGGGTACATTGCCTGCACCCCAGCACAGCCCATCCCAAACTCCCTCTCATTCCTCATCCTCACAGGGGCACCTGCCCTGCAGCATCATGGTTTGTGTGGCCTCTGGGGCTGGGGGGATTCACTGCCCACCCCAGGCCACGCAGCAGCATCCCCCCCAGGAGTACTTACATGGCCCACTGCAGCTTCTCGTTCTTGATGGAGCCATACAGTGCCTGCAGAGAGAAGAGTGGGGGGGTCAGCAGGAGAGCAGTGCCAGGCTGGGGGTCTGCTCCGTGGAACAGAGGAGGCACGCCAGGCTGGCTCAGGGATACTGGAGGTTAAGGTAACCCCAAGTCAGTTTGTTCTGGTTCAGCCCTGTTCTGGCTAGGCAAGCCAGCTGACCTCGATTTGAAGTTACAGACACCTCATCATGGGGACCATAGAATCTGCAAACTTCCCCACACCCCAAAGAAATGCTGGGGATGGCCCTGGCCATTTTGCCCTCTCTTACCTTTTGTCTCTATCTGTCCGTGACAGTGCCACAGTGTTAGCAGCATAACAGTGAGGTACACCCAACATTTCCGAGTGCTTGGGAGAGCTATTTCTCTCTATACCAGGGTGTTCTAGGCTGGTAAAAATGACAGCCTTCAGGAGGCCTGAGCCCAAGGAGAGAAAGCTTTTGGGCCAGACTTCATTGGTGCAAGCCTTCACTTTGCTCAGTGGAACCTTGCTCCAGGGCCTCCAGAAGCCCCATGCCCTAAGAGACCACAGCCAACAACTTCACTGCCGTCAGCCACCCACCCTGGGCTGGTAGAGACCAGCTCATGGCAGCACCCAGCACTTCCTGGCAATGCATTGCTACCATAGGAGCACACTTTGTCAGAGACTTCAGCACGGTGCTGGCCCTGCACTAGCAGAGACCCTGGCATGCTGTCCTTCATGAGGCCCTCAGAGGACCTTGTCCTCTTGGCTGGTCAAGGCAGGTGCTTGGAGTGGCTGTGGCCTGTCTCTACCCCCTCCCCAGCACTCCCAAACACTTTTCCTTCCTTGGAGACCCAAACCCATCTGAGCAAGGCAGGGTCTGCTGCCTGTATTTCTGCACAGGAACAAGCCAAGCCTGCCTGCAGCAGGATACTCAAGGGCCCCACTCCCAAGCGTTTGTCCGGTTTGAGCTGGGTGCAAGCCAGCAGTGCTCAGCACAGCTCTGCAGTCAGGGAGGCTCCAGAGAGGGTTTCAATACAGTGCACACAGAGGGCTTCAGAGCAAGATCTGGAAGGCATCATCCTTGGAGGAAAATAATCGAGTCTTGCACAGGCTGTTCATGCAGCTGTCAACATCCATCACAGGGCCGGAGACTGCTGCTGAGAAATCTCGCTGGTGGCTGAGGAAGTACAGCTGGAGGCGTGCAGGGCCCGGGAACGCTGGCCAGCAGACAGGCCCCAGCAGTGTCTGGGGAAGGGACATCCATCACTCCCAAGAGGGGCAGCAGCCAGGATGGAGCAGGAACCCAGCTCCTTCCACACTTTCCTGTTGGGGAAATGCTGGCATAGCACCAGCTTGTTTCTCAGAGGAGGGAAAGGATCGTCTCAATCCAGCAGGCAGAAAGTAGGATTCATTTCTCTCCTGGGAAGACAGGAGACCTATAAAGCAGTAATGGCCTCAGAGCCCAAGAGAAAATTTGATCCCAGATCCATTCATGCAGTCCCAGTGCCAGAGGGGCAGGATACTAACTTGTGAGCAGGACGTACCCACCAGTGTGCTGGCAGCAAGGCAGCCAGAGGAGCAAAGAGACTTAGAGAAGAACCTGGAAGGAAAAAAGCAATCCAAAGCCCTGCAGAGCATAATCTGGAAGCAGAGCAGGGGGATAAGCAGGATCTCAGAACAATGTAGATGATAAGGAGAGTCTCTATGGGAAACAGAAGGGAAGGGATCTTACTCACTGCTGGGGATGCAGCTGAAAAATGCTGAGAACCAACAGACACAAAAAGGAGATTACAAAATGGCACAGAGTAGTGGGGCACTGGAAATGGTAGAAAAGTGCCTCAGGAAGAGCGGGCAGAATGGCACATGTGGTTTGGCTTCCATGTGGCTCTGGTGATATAAAGAAGCGTCACCTCCATGCCCCAGGGAAGGGAGATGTGAGCCAGATAAGCAGGTATTTTGGATGGTTGGAGAGAACCCCAGCCCCATGCAGGGCTCGTGGGAAGATTGCTGCTAAATGGTGAGTGAATGAGCCAGTAGAAGAAGATGCTCGAGAAGTAATTTGGGATGGCACAGTGCTGGATAGATAACAGCCTGTGTTACAAAAACCTGGGCTCTGGGACTCTCGGTGAACACTTCAAAGGCTGAACTACCTTATGGCTTCAAAAAGCTCCAGCTGCCCTGCTACAGGCCCCAACAGTATCCCACCAAGCCCATTTCCCACAGTGGCTGCCAAGTACCCCACCTCAGAGACAGGAAAGAGGGGCTGCTCAACACTTCTGTGCAAGGGGACAGTGAGAGGCAAAGAGGAAAACTGTGGGACTGAGAGGGCAACACAAAGCTTTACATATACACTTAAAACCTGCCAAAATTCTGCTTGGCTAAACACCAGCCCCAACCAAGACTAATCTCAGGTACAAAGCTGGTGGGCTCAGCCCAAGTCCTAGCTGAGGAGATGCATTCCAGCCACAAAGCCCACTCTGCTGTTCTGGTCCTGTAGCAGAGCCACTGCCTGTCAGCCCACAAAATTCTGGGCTCTTTGGTGCACAGATCATTTCTGCTGGGGAAGTGCAGGTGACGCAGGTTCCTGAAGCCTAACTCACAGCCACGTCAGCAGAGACCAGAGACACCAGATTCATCTCTCAGCAGGTCTCTCTCTCCAGACTCTCTTTGCTCTGTGGATTCATCTCCTCTGGGCCCAAAGTACAGCAACTCTTTGGCATCTCTGAGCTTGCAATACTACGCAAGAGAAAGCTGGGCACTGGCCTCATGCCACTATGGATGACGACCCCAAGCATGGTTGGGTTTTTTTGCCATCGCTGAGTTATGAGCTCACTGTTGCAGTGTGCCAGGCCAATCAGCCAGCTCGGCCCTAGACATGCGCAACGCTAAAGAGACCCAGGAATGTACTGTCCCAGTGGGATTACTAACTGAATCAACATCTTTCTTTGGTGCTTTCCCTCCCAAAAGTAGGCTGAGAGGCTGTCCGTGAGTCCTGCTCTACCAAGCGTCTCAAGGACAGTTGAGGGGCTGCACTGGCAAGAGGCAGGTGGCTCTGATGTTCTCGCCCAGCCATAGGGCCAGTCCTGCTGGGGACAGCCTATGTGAGCAGGGTAGGGAGAAGACACCTGCCTTCAGCTCCTCAACTCAGATCAGACCAGAGGCAAGATCCAGTGATGGTCTGTGGAGCTGAGCAACAAGCTGGCCTGAACACAGCTTTGGCATGGGACTGTACTGAGGGCTGGAGCCCAGCACTCAAGTACCAGGTGATGGTTGAGGCAGGAATTTCTGCATCCAGATGAGGGTTTTAACCCTTTCCGGAGTGCCTCTATAATGCATCATAACTCTTATGGACACATCCCCTTTCCAGTCTGCTAGCTCCTCTGCTAAACACAGTGCTCAGCTCTCCATGCAGCAAGACGCCCTGTGCATATCAAGGCTCCCCTTCCTCCCATCAACCCAACCACGGTTTCACGATATTCAAGACACACTTCACAACCACCAAGCACCCTCCCTGCAGTCATTCTATCTCTCTCTGTGACTGACAGCATTTAAATATGAAAGCTCAATTGCTTGGGGACAGCCAACTTTTCCTTAGCAAAATATTTTTGCTACACCCAGCCACAAAGCTCTGTGAGGGCCCCCAGGCATACAGATGCCCCTGCTGCACAGATCTGAAGAGCAAGGCCAGATCAGGGCTGTTTGTCAGATGGAACTGTATCTATATCAGCTCTCTAATTCACCTTGGCAGCCCACCCTGCTCCCTGCACCTCCACAGCATGCACAACCCATGCTCAAGAACAACTCATCACCTGGCACATACCAGCCCTGCTGCGTACACCACTGTGTACCTCCCACCCCCGCCCTCTGCTGCAGAGGGGCTCCTATGTGCACACAGAGCAGACTAACTTGGGGACAGACTTTTTCTCCCGTAGAACTGGCTGCCACGGGGACAATGTCCTGCGCATCACCTTTCACCCTGCTGCAGTCATGGGTGGCGGCAGGGGACAGCTACCCATCCCGGCCCCACACTTTTGACTCAGGAACATTGTAAGCTGCATCAACCTCTTTCAAAATATTTAAACCACTCCTTGCCCAGGCAACTATCGCCCTCAGGACAGCAGACCTTTCCCAGTGCAGCCCCACGCGCGGGAAGCAGCGACCGAGCATCTCCCAACTGCATGTTTCCATCCGAGTGCGTCACAACTTAATGCTGCCCCCAGACCGTACTGCGCTATGACAGCACCGCGGCTTGGCACGGCCCCGATGGCCCCGCCGGGCTGGTTTTGGATACAGGGGCAGCCCAAGTAGGTCTGGGGTAGCCCTGACTGCTCTGCCCCAGCCCGCCTGCGAGGAGGAGGCCAGTGTGGGCTCCTCTCCCGCTACTACACCGGAGCCAGGCACCTGACCGAGGCACGATGCCCCCAGAGACAGCCTGTTCGCTTCTTCCCACCTAGGACCGATGCGCACCAGCCTAACATCTCCAAAACGGATGCCGGCTCACAGCGAGCAAGCTTCTGGCAGTAAAAAGCCCTTTTTTGTCCAGGCAGCCACTCCTTTCTCTCAAACTCTGCTAGGCTGGGAGCCGGGGCTGCGGCGCTACCCCTCCGCGTTGCCTTGCGGCTCTCCCCCACGCTCAGGTGGGGTGCCAGTCTGCCCCGGCTGGGCTGGCCAGGGCACGGCGCAGTGCAACCCCTGGCAGAGAGCCCGCAGAGCCTGTCACTTACGCTAAGCCGTAGGGCAGGTCCCAGCGGTACGGCTCTGTCCTGGATTCCTCTCGCAGCGATGTTTTCCAGCAAGCACTGCTGCCAGACCACGGTAAGCGGCGCAATGTCACTCAGGTCTTGTCGCGCTCCCGCCACCCCCGTGATCGGGGTGGGATGGCGGGGGGGGAAAATCCAGGGTTGGGGACGGGGACCCTCGGGCGGAGGGGGCATAGCGGAGACCCGGCTCCGCAGAAAGCAGGCAGGAGAGAGAGATGGGGCTGGCTGCTCGCTACATCCCTACCAGGGCTGAGGCTCTCGCAGCGGGCGGGACGGCGACTGTCCGGGCACATTCACCCACCCCTGTCCCCGCCGGGGCGCAGGGCGCTGCGCATCCCCCCGCGGCGCTCCCCGCTCCCCCGACCCGCCGCTTACCGGCTTCTTCTTGCGGCGGCTCTGGATGCGGCTGACCACCAGGTCGGTGTAGAGCACCGGCTTGAGGGTGCGGGAGCGCTGGGGCCAGCCGTAGCAGAAGGTCTCCACGCCGCGGTAGTTGCGCCCGTAGCGCACCGAGCACATGGAGCGGGACCGCATGCGCCCCGCGCTGCTGTTGATGCTGTTGACGCCGATCATCCTGCCGGCGGCGGCGAGNCTGAGCCGCGCTGAGCCGTGCTGAGCCGTGCTGAGCCGCGCCGAGGAGCCGGCAGTGGGCATCCCACCCGGGAGCACAGCATCCCTGACGATGATGCCACACGAGTTCCCGGAGCTGCCCACGGTGCACCAGCTGGCCGTCCCTGCCTCCTTTCCGCGGAGAGCGGGAGCAGGTGTTTGTGCCCTCCTTGGGGGGGCCGCGGTGGTGACATGTCCCGAGTTCCAGGGGCCAGGTGGCACCTCCACTCTATTCCAGCTGGGGAGGCTTCAGAGCTGCTGCTGCAGCCCGGCCCACTCCAGGGGTCTACAAAGCCGGTACGAGATGGGCCCAGAAGATGTGCTCAGACTTTTCATCTTCAGTGCCCACCCCACACTTAAGCCTCTTGCCTGTCCTTCCCAGGTCAGGCCGGAAACATCAGTAGCTACAGCCATCCAGCTGGTTATGGGCAGGACAGAGATGCCTCAGGCAGTTGCTCCTGTGAAGAAGCAAAGAGCTGGGCATCCTTGCAGAAAGCACGGGGATCGATGCGTAATTTAGTTAGGCTTGACTGAGCAGGAGATGCAGCCAGTGGAGAGGGGGAAATTTTCCACTCTATCCTTTGGCACAACTTGTGAGGGAAGGGGGCATGAATGTCTGGCACGTCAGATGTACTGGGCTGCCCCTGAGGCCCGGGGCAGCCACAGGAGACAGGGGAAGGGCAGCCTATCGCTCCCAGGGGAAAGAGGCCAAAAAAAAAAAAAAAAATAGCCCGGGGGATTAGACTGAGCAAGCGTTCCTGTGATTATAGCTCAGAGGTGGGAGCCAGGGCTTTCTTCCCACATTGCTAATCACTTACCCAGCACTCTGAGCGTCTGAGCCCTGCTGTTGTGCCTCCAAGCTGGAAGGTGGGGGCCCATCCTACCTTCCTCCCCCGAGGACCCGACTGCATTGTCAGGCTTAATTCATTAACATCTGTGACGTCCTCTGGGCTCCCAGGCTGGAAGGCAGCACAGATTTGGCTCACTCCTGCAATTGCTAAGCAGTGCTGGTGAGAAATGGGGCCCGATTTGGCCCTACTATTGTTTCTGCCAGCCAGTGAAGTGCAAGGTTAAGCTAAGAGAGTAAGGAAGATGGGGACGAGCTAAGGCTCCACGAAGTGATCAATCATATAAAGGTCAAATCCACATCTGAAATGTAACAGACAATCTGCAATGGTGAGTGAAATCCCAGGGGGGCTGGGCTGGAATCATGCTGTCAAGAGAGAAGCAACATCTCAAGAGCTAACCAAATATCATCAGCTCCAGGATGTCCTGCTTCCACCTCCTTCCTTGTTGCATGGGCAGCTGCCATCATATGGCCATAGGAGTTCAGGTCCAAGCCTGCAGATGTGGGCATCTTCGGGCACAGCATTATATGGGTTCTTATATCCCTGGCATGGCTCCATGCCTGATCAGGGGAACATTTCAGCTGGAGAGCTGGGCAGCCCTGCTTGCAGAGTATAGCTCTCCAGGGGAGCTTTCAGAGACACAGGAAAGCGTTTCCAGCAGCAGATGCTGGTAAGGCAGCACTGCCTTAGTTCCAGCAGCAGTGCTGTGCAGGGCATAGTGAGGCACTGGCAGTGAGGGGGATGTGATGCTCAGCTGTGAAAGCTCTTCAAGTGTTTTCATTGCTTCTGCATAAAACTGGGACTGTTTACATGTATTATCTAGTAGCAGATAAAGTTCTCATCTGACTCAAGCTGCCACATGCTCTCAGGCATCATGCTGCGTTTATCTTGGGACTCCCTGCAGCCAGAAATGAGGGGAGTGCTCTGGCTCCCAGTGGATCTATTCCTGATGCTGTCCTCAGAGTCACAGGAGATGGTGGCCTTGTGCCCCTGCAGTCACCTAGGTCCTGCCCTACTGCCCCAGTTCCTGGCAGTGAGTGCTTTGGGTGAGAGCCACCTCCAGCCTTCCAGCTCTGAAGTCCATGGGGTAAGCAGCCTGTGCTACCTACCCAGGCAGGCTTGGAAGAGCCCAGGACCTTTCTAATGTGGTGCTGGAGCTGCCCAAGACCCGGCCTAGAGCTTTGGGAAGCTCCTGTGAAGCCTGCCAGCCCCTCCCCTCCCCTTACCCTTAGGAAACGCGTGTGCTCCTGGAGTGCTAAAATTAGCCAGCCAGCTGTGTGGCACACTCGCACAGGAGCCTCAGTCCCCAAGCACAGCCTGCCAGCCAGGTCTGCCGAGGAGGAAGCATCCTGCTCAGGGTAACAGGGCTAATGCAGGCTGACACAGGGAGGGCAGCAGGAGAGCCTTTCCCCATTTGTCTGCCCCTGAGCCTGCACAGGGACTACAAAGCATCAAAGAGCCAAAAGCAGTGGGCAGAAGGGAAAGAGTGTCTTCTCTAGATGAGCTGGCTAAGGCTGCCCAGGAGAGGCACAAGAACTCCTTGCCAGTTCTCCCCCCAGCACAAGCCAACAGCACTTTCCCCATCTCATCTGCCCCAGAAACCTACTCCCCCTTGCACGAGCAGGGGGTTTCCAAAGTGGAGTGGTGCTTCAGGTGAAGAGCTGCAGCCTGCCCTGCCTGAGGTTCCTCACACTGTCTTTACTCCCCCTCCCCAGCATGGCTCCTGTACAGAGGCGGCTGAAAAGCGGCGGTGGGAAGCACCGCAGCTGCAGAAGGAACAGGCCATTTTTAGCAGAGCAGCCTCCCAGCTGCTGGGCTGCCGGCAGAGCTGTGCGGGGCTGTGCTGCAGCACTGCAGCCTCCCTCCGCTTCCTTACACCCAACAAAGGTCTTGGCCCCTGCCCGTGAGAGAAAGCCTGTAGCTTCATGGCACTTCCACACTGTCCCATTTCCCTCTGTCTGGGATCTCATGTGGTAACTTCCTCACATGTTTGAGCTTCCGGTGCTTTGAGGGGCTGTTTTATAGGGCAATGCCTCAAAGTGTGGGCACTCAACCACAGGGCAGTGAGGGATACAAAGGGGACACACCAAGAAGTTTGTGGAGCTCAGATACTCCAAGGTGCAGCAGCACTGAAGGGCCAGGGTTCACATTTCATGTTTCCATCCATTTTGTGTGCTTAAAGCCTTTTCTAGAGCTAGGTTTAAAATTAGAGGAGAATTTTTCCTGAGTAACTCCTTTTACTGGCGAAGTGTGGGCTGAGAGGGAGGACAGCCCTATTGAGAACTGCTGGTAACCCTTTAATGATGGGGTGAGCGACACAGCCAGGAATAGACCCACAAAGGCTGAAAAGGGAGCTCAGCTTTTCATCCTCTGTTGCCTTTTTTCATCAACCACCTCCCCCACGTTGTGGCTCCAGCACACTGTGGGATCCCATCTTCCACATCAGGAGTATTTGCCAACTGTAGCGCTTCACCATCAGCAGCAGTTTCTGCCTGGCAGACCCCATGGGATCTAAGCCTATTCCCAGGGTTTGAGACAGGGAGACAGCAGCTCAGAAAATCCTCCTGAGAGCAGGTGATGCCAGAGAAGCACAGCAGTCCAAGGGCAGAAGTGCTTGCTGAACATTGCTCTCCCTGACCAAGCCCCTCTAGGAACTGGGTCAGGCAGGGAGAAGGCAGGAGTCCCCCAGTCACACCAGTGTGGTGAGTTCTCAGCTCTGAGGTTTTAACCTCCAGCCCACTTTCCCCATCGCAATGCCTTGCCCATGTCACCTCTGCCACCAGAGGCGGCTTCAGACCCAGGGCTTGGCCAAAGTTTTGGGCCCCAGTGCTTCAGGGAATCAGAAAGGGCTGAGTACCACAGGACTGATGCCAGGAAGCCTCTGGCTGCAGTTGGTAAACCAGCCCTAGTAAGCTGCCCCATGTGTGCTCCTTTGCCTGCAATACAGGCACAGCAAGAGCAATGAGGGGGGAATCAGAACCCCAGGCAAAGCTCCAGTATTGTGCTGGGGGAATGAGGCAGCCCATGTTCCCCTCAGCAAGGCCAGAGCACAACTGCAGGCTGAGGCACCATCACTGTTCCTGCATGTAAATGCATCTCACATTCATAGCATCTCATGTAGCCCTCCATGTGATCCAGCTCAAAACTCACTTCTGCTCCTGCTGCTTGGCCTGCCATGGAGAACAACCAAATTTACCTTGAGCAGCTCCTTTGGGAAGTCAGTGCCTCCATTGAGTCCCTCCAAGTTGCCAATGAAGTCGGAGCAGGACATTCTCTTCCCAATGTTCTGGGGGAGTCAGGGGGAGAGAAATATCACGACCACCTTTGGGACAGAGGTCTTTGCTGGCTGGACCAGGTCCCACAGCCCAGGCACAAACACCCCATCTCTGCAGAGGAGTGAGGGACCAGCAAGGTCTCTGGAAGGCTGCTTGCAGGTATGGGGAAGCTGCTGGCTTTGCAGAGACTCCAGGAGTTTTAAATAGCCTCCTTTTTCAAAATTGTGCTCCCTGCTCCCAACACAGCTGGTTTTGGAGTCTCATTCCCACTTTCTTTTCCTGATCAGTTTTTTCTGTTCTCATTCCACCTCTACATCTTTCAGCTCAGCAAGTCTCCTGCAAAACCCCACTCCCGCCTTCATCAGCCCCTCCTCTAATTTAGCCTTTCTTGCCTCTTCTCACATTAGGGGTGACCAGCTCTTATGGGCCCATGGTCCCTTGCCTCCTGCTCATGTGGCACTGTCCTCACTCTTCCCAGAGCACCCACAGTTTCAGGGTGGTGAGGTCAGACAGGGGATAGACTGGAACAATGGCAGTGATAACTTACATGTCCATGCAGATCTGTGTTTAGCAGCATCAGGGCGCACGTGAGGGTGTGAGCTCCGTCTGCAGCACAAGCACAGGAAAGGAATTAGAGCTGCCAGCCCAGCCCTGCAGCTGGTGCTCCAGTGCCTCAGCATCTCAGGAAGGCTATGGGGTCTCTGAGCCTCCAAGACTGCACTAAGCCCCCTCCTCCCACCCTGGACACAAGGGCACACATTAGTCACTGCAGTGCCGACAGCCTGCAGGTAAATAGGTAGGAGACCTGAGCATACAAATTCCCTTCCAAGCCTGCTGCCCCTATAACCAGGCAGTGATGCTGTAGCTAATCCTGCAGAGCTCCTAGCATGGCAAGGTAAGACTGATATAGCATCTGCCAGCCAGGCAGCCCAAACTTTACCTGTTCCAGAGCCAGCCCAGAGTGGACCCAAAAGCAGACCCATTCTGCACAGAAGAGGTGCAAAGACATGAAATAGTACAAAGTGGGTGTCTGTGCTCCTGAAATGCTAGGCACACAAGTTTCCTCACTTAGATATTCCCTGAGCTGAGGGTCTGAGAGCTGGAGTCTATTTGGTGAGGCATATGCTAAGTGTGTCTCTTGTGCTAATCTGCTCAAGGTCGACATTAAGAACGGGTTGAGCCCTAGTTATGCATCATCCAACCAGACCAGGCTTCAAAAGAAAAACCAAAAAAAACCCAAACCCAAAGAATCTGTCATTTGAGGGAAATGACATACTGGGGCTATCTTCTAAGGCATCAGTAGAGGCTCTCTGCCTGCTTTCTAGTTTCAGTTTGAGCACATTCACCAAGCTGACAAACACAAAGGCTCCCCTGAAACACACACACTCTCCCCACAGACATGCACAGTTTCTTACCTTCTGAAGAGATTGCATTGGGATTACACTCATAGTAGCGCTGGGAAAAATGAGCCAGCACTCGCTCTCGCTCTTGTGTCTCTCCCATCAAGGCCAGCTCTTTTAGAAAGGACCTGAAAAAGCAGCAGCAGCATTGGTCACATATGAAGCCCACTGCAGTTTCTGCAACTCACCTTGACAAGGAATGAAGCTGTGCTTTCTGGTTTCAGGACCTTCCTGTGTTCTGCATGAAGCCCTGCTTTGCACATCCTTCCCTCCCTCCAAACCCACTGTGGGACTCTCCTCCAAGCCCACAGCACCATATCCTGCTGGCACATCACAGAGACCTACAACCAATCCCAGGAGCTACCCTGGGAAAGGAGGTAGGTGTAACAACAGAAGGATTTGAGTTCATGATCTGGAAGGTCAGGCCTAGGTGAACCTGATTGTCATGCAACTGCACTAACCATTGAGTTAAGACCAGGAGCATTTTTTCTTGGTTGCATGGCTAAGAGACCATTTTGGACATCACCCTCTCCTATTTAAGAGGTAAGAGGATCTCCAGGTGGCAGCCACGAGGTCTGCTTGCTCCTGCAGATCTCTATGTGATTGCAGAGGTGCAGAGGGCACAGTCTGTTGGGACCCCACTCCGGTGGCCACCACACACACATGTACACATCCTCAGTTCTGACCTGAGAGCTTGATCCAGACTCATCCCTGTGAACACGAAGAACTTCAGATACTCCCCTGCCACCATCCTGCTGAACTCGTTGCTGAAACAGAAAAGGGGGAGGATAAGAATGGGATTGACCAGGCTGTGGGGCCAGCCAAAGATACACAGGGGTTGGGTGGATTCCAGGAGGCTGGGAGCTCTCCAGGGTTGCAAGAAGCATGCCATGGACAGAGATACCCCATGCTCCCATGAAACTCAGAGAAGTCACCCACAAATTCACTGGGAATACTGGGCATGTAAGAGAAAGTGGAGAAGCTATAGAGGAAGGGCTCAGTAAAGGTCAGCTAGCCACCCCCATGCCCTAACACCTTACGGAAGCATCCAAGATGCAGTCATGGTAGGAAGGTACAAAAATCAGGATGTCTCCTAGGTTTGAAAACCTTTAGAGGGAACAGCTGGTGCAAATATACCAGTCACAAGGAATGGGTTTTGAGGTCCTGCCAGCAGTCCCTTGCCAACTTGGTACCCCACATGGGCAGCAGCTGCAGGTCCAAGTGAGCTCCTTACAGAATGGAACATTCCTTCCAAATACCCACACGTACTTCTTCCCCAAGTGGCGAGCCACATCTGCTTTTTTGAAGCCATCCAGGTTGTAGAGCCTCTTGGCCAGGCGTTTGGCAGCCTCCAGGTCAGCCTTGTGTCCATTGGAAAGGGTGTCTGTGCTGCCCAGGGCCAGCTGCTCCACACTGTCCATCTCCGACTCTGAGTCTGAAACCAGCTGGCTCTGGGGGCGGTCGCTGCAATGGGAAAGGACACTCCACGTTAGCCTGCCCACAGATCCCCTCCTTGTTCAGCTTCTCAGGAAAGGCATGTTCCTCACCCTGCTTTGGAGACTTAGCTACTAACTGCTGGGACCCAGGATGAACTGCACTGGTCAGAGACACTCTGAGGCCAGCTAAGGGAAGGTGCAGGAATGCAGGTTTGTGAGGAGGGGTGGGGTGATGGGACAGCACCAGTGACTGACTGGACCAAGGCACTCAAACCAACATTCACACTGGATGTGGAGGAAAAGGACAACTACTCCAAAGTCCCCACTTTGAACCTGTGAAACTGTATGTGTGGGCTCAGGCTCTGCCAAGCTCAGCTGTAGCAGAGACTTGGAAGAGAAACATGTGCACATCACATGCTGTCCTACAGCTCTGTACTCATTTTTTAATCTGGACAAATGCCTTGTGCTGCTCTCAAGTGAAGATTCTACCCAAGACAAGATAGCTCTAATTCCTTTGTTCACCTTTGCCCACCCACTGATTTCAAAGCACTACACAGAAGACACAGCCAAGGCAGAGAACTGCGAGGACAAAGGAAAACCCCTCTGGCCTCCCGGCTCACAGCAGAGTACAATCTTCTCCAGACTGCCCATCAGCTCTCAGCCCACCACGCCTTAAATGGCCATGTTAGGAGACACTCTTGGCTTGGCCCCCGAAGCAATCTGACTCAGCTGTGCAATAGTTATCCCAACCAAAAGCTGGTTGAATCTAATCAACAACAAATGTTAAGCAACTCTGACCTCGCCCAAATTTTCTGGCAGCCTTTACAATGTTCCAGTCTGATTTATTTTTAAAAGTCTCTAATTGAGTTTTAAGAGGCCTGCTCTCCTGAGCCAATTACCCAGGCCAATCTCCTTGAGGCTCTGCTGTTTTCAAAAAGGACGAGCCTCCTCCTGCTCAGTGCTGCCTGTCCCAGGGGAGTCCTGCACGGGCTGCCTCACGCCTTGAGGGGCTCTCAGGTGCCATCCTCTCCACCTTCCTGTCACCCCCAGCCAGCATGCAGCAGGAGAAGCTGCTCTGCACTCAAACCTGTGGGTCAGACATTTCCCTGGTGAAAGGAGCTCCAACATGCTACAAGTCCTTGAAGAGATGTGCTTTGCTTGGACCACTGCTGAACCCAGCGGTGCCAGGAGGTGATTGTGATAAGACCAGGATGGGTGGCTGAGGCAGATCTGTGCCCTCTTGGCTCCAGTCCTCCCGAGGGAGACTATCCATCACTCCAATGCACCCTGGTAGAAGCAGCCACAAGAGTGGTCACAAGGTCACCATGAGCTCACCAGGTCTGACTCCACGAGCTTTGGGGAGCTGGGCAGGCAGCTTCCAGCATCACTGTCTGCACCATGTGCACACCCCATCCTGTGGGCAAATCTCCCACCTGCCTAAAAGCTCTTCTCCTCCCAAAAGAGCCACATCCAAAGGTGCTGCTGGCATGGGCCCCGGTGCCTGGCTTGCCCTTCACTGTCTGGCAGGGTCAAAGCTGCTCTGAGGGGTGCCTGACAGCAGAACAGGCTGGGTGCTGCTGGGCCAGTGCTGGGCACACACCTGGGCCCCACTTCAGCTCCTTGTGTGGCTGCAGTAACTGTGACCTCAACCAAGGACAGAGGTCACAGGCTCTTTGATTCCCACAGGCAGTGGAGATTAATCCATCCCAGCAGCTGGCACCTGCCAGCCATGGGTTGTGGTGACTGCATTTTTTTTGCTAAAATCCCTATCTGTTATCACAAGGGCACAGGCACTGCCCCCTTTGCAGTCCAACAGTTCCAAGGGTGCTTTTCCAGCCACAGGCTGAGGTACAAAATGCAAAGCCACCCCTCCAACACTCCCCATGCTCTAACTGCATCTCCAGAGCAAGTGTCTGCTCAGTTACCCTCTCAAAATCTCTTAATTCTTCTCTGCACCATCCCTAAACTCCTGATATCCTTCTGGACCTCACCTATTCTGCCTGAGAAGTTGTCCTCCCTCACATGGGAGTTCCTAGGGACAAACCCAGAGCTCCAAATCTCCCCTCATGACCTCTCTTCCTAATCTGTGGTCCTCAGCTTTCCTATCTAGTGTTGAGCATCCAGGCATGGGGCCATTTACAAAATCTCTCTTGTCCTTCAATACCGTATCTCCCTGCAGGGTCTCAACCTGTGACTACAATTCCTGCATTGCTTCTTGCAATGGGCCTACAGGGATCTCAAACCTTGAGTGTCAAAGTAGTTCTGCCAGTAGAATCTGCTGCTCCCTCTCTCACCAAGTCCCAGTATTGATTTGGTGTTTTACAGCAAAGCATAACCTTGCTCTCAGGATGAGGCACTATTCAACCACACCATGAAATAGGTTTTTTCCTAGCACTCAAGGCACTCTCATGCAGTTAAATATGGGCAGTCAGCCTCTGTAGGCTCAGTATGCCCCCCTTTGTGGTACCTGTCTGCCACCACTCAAAGCCCCAATTGGCTTGGAGAACAAGCAGCCTAAAGACGGAAAAACAAGAGCCCAATTCCCAAGTAAATGGAGAGCAGAGCAAGAGACGTGTCCATGTCTGAGGTAATTGAGATTATGCTAATTTTCTCGCCAATGAGCTAATTGCAGGTCTCAGGGTGAGGGTTTTTTGATGTATTTAGTAATGTGACATTTTAGTTTGGCTTGAAAAAACACTGAGACAATGTTTTTTGCATTAAATACACACATAAGGAATAAAGATCAAATTTGATATTGTGCAAGTATCCTTGGTGTGCACAAAATAAGTCATTCCTGAGCAGACACAACGCTAGCTCATCCCTCTCCCTGCTGCCACCACTCACGTCATAGGGAGCACAGGTCCCCCTGCCACCTCAGAGGTGTTTGCTAGAGCCCAGTGTGCTGCAGTGAGGCATGTCTGGGAGTCTCTGCAAGGAAGGCAGGTGATCCAGCAAGGGCTCAGGGCTCACCCTGGGACAGAGGCTCTTCACTGACCACTTCCCACTAGCTCAGCAGAAGGACTTGTTGTGTTCCCCACCCCGGAAAGCTGCTGCAGAATCCCAGTCCTGCTCAGGGCCACCATACCAAACACACTGCTTTTTCCAGGTCAGATGGTTCTCCAGGGCCAAAATGTTCTTTCTCAGGGCCAAACATTCCTTTCCTGGAGTTGGATCATCTTACCCCAATATTCCTCTTGTAGCTGACTGCCTGGAGCCCAGAAGCAGGGACCACAGCACCTTCCCTAGCTGTGATGCAGTGTGTCACTGCAGGAGTTCTGACATCCTCTCCACCTTGCCACCATCAACCAAGCTTACTTGGCACCATGTTCACTTGGTTTTCCAGGAACCAGGAGCAAATCTTCTCTCCAGGATATGGAGCAGCAAGACGGCACTAGTTCTGCAAAGCCAGGCCCAAGGCTGGCTGACCTCCAACTCCCAGATGCCAGCAGAGACGTGTCTGCATTGTCGGACCCCCTCCTGCAGCAACAACCTGTTCCCCAGGAGCTGGGGTGTGCTCAGTTGAGCTCCTGTGCTGTCCAGGTCTGTCCTGACACAGCTTCAGGCAAGACACCTGCTGCAGGAAACTCCAGACCTTTAAACACGATTCAAGTACCTCTTGCTCCCCACATGAGGCTGGTTTCATTCCTACACCATAAAGGGAGATGGCAAGGAGCCTGGTGCAAATCCACAGGGGATAGGTGCATGAGGTAAAGTAGCACTCTCTCCTCAATTCTGGAAGACCCATGTGCATAGCTAGATGCTCAATGCCTCTGCCAAGCAAACCAAGCCTGCCTAATGTTGCTGCTAAGAATGTACCAGACCGGATCTCTGCCTGAGCTAAATGAATGCAGCTCCCTCCATCGGTCTCAGTGGAGCGACTTTGATTTATGACAGCAAAAATCTGGGCCGGTTCATTCCTCACAGAATTGAAGTTAGGGCTGAGAGGACACTTGAAGGTCAGCTAGACCAGCCTCCAACCACAGGCACGGCTGGTTGTGCTTTCTGGCAGCTCTGGAGTCCAACAATCACCCAGCCACAGCAGCACCCTCCAGCGTTACTGCTGACAGATCCAGATAGGAATGAACTTTGGGCAGCTGTGCCCCTCCTCAGTCTTGTTTCTCTGCAGACTTCCAGAACCTCCCCTGCTGCACCAGCATTCTCTGGAGATGTCTATTTGTCCTCCATCACCTCATCCCACCAACTCTTCTTGTGAGGGACACAACTGCTCCTGCAGAGGACAGGGACTGACACTACAATCCTACCAAAAAATTTCCAGTGCCAGCTGAGAGCCTTAAATATCCAGTTACTCACCTGCTGGATGGAGGGTGGTCTTCTCCCTCAGAGACACAGATGCTATAGGGTCAGCACAGGAAAACCTGGGTGTCATGGACCCTTGGGCCGAGACCAGCCTAGGGGCTCTGAGTCAGATCCGAGAGCTGGAGTTAATGCCTGACACATAGGGCTGCATCCCATGGGTATGTGCTGCTGCTCGTGCCTCTGCAGGCAGACCTGCCGTCCCTGGGATCCACTGTCCTTTATGCCATGGTGGGCTGATGTATTCTATGTCCTGGCTCCTGCAGCTCTTCACAGCTTGACATGGCTTGCATGGCAGGCTCCCAGGCCTGTCCTTTATTTCTTGCTGTGCCAATGCTTGTGAGGAGACCTCTTCATCCTGCACCCTAGCTTTGTCTCCCTACTGTGCTATCACCCCAGCTCACCCCATACCTCCCTTCCCCTATCTTCATCCTTTCCTCAGTGTCCACCTTCCTCTGCTCAGCTCTCAGCCTCAACCTCCTGCCTTACATCTCGAATCCACCCCATGGGGCCCCAAACTGGGCACAGCCCTTCAGGGCATCCTCACCAGTTTGCCCAGTGCTACCTGAGAGCTCAGACCAGCTGAGAGACCTGCGCTGGCCCTGGGAAGGGAGGGGCACTGGCTCCCCGATCGCTGCAGTAACAAAAGCAACCTTATAAAGAAAGGCAGCGGAGCTGGCTGCCAGGCCCCGTGCCCCAGCACACGCCGGCAGCCGCGCTCCGGCAGGGACGCAGCTCTGACTCCCGGCGCATCCTCCGCCCGGGGCGGCTGCCGGCCCCACGGGCTGCCCGCTCCTCCCACACAGCCGCAGCTCCAGGGATGAGCTCTCCCTCTAGCGAGGCTCCCGGCGTGCTGCCCTCGCCGCGGTCTCTGGCCCTTTTCTCCTGGCGGTTTGCAGCCCCGCCTTTGATGTTGCTTCTGCCGCCGACCCTTCTTTCTGTCCCACGGCATGCAAGCCCCGATGAGGTCCCAGCAGAACCTGCCTCGCTCGGGTGGCGAGTCACGTCTTTTTCCTCCACGAACAAACTTCAGGGACCAGCACGATTGTGTCTGGGGCCAAGGCTGGCTCCAGAAAAGTGGGATTGCAGGGAAGTTGGGCAGCTGGATTTCAGGGGCCTTGCACCCCCAGAGAGATGCAGGTTGCCAGTTTACATTCCTCCAGGGCTGATGCCCCACAGCCCACAGCGCCTACTTGTACAGGACTGGGCAAGCCAGGTGATGCTCTGTACACCTGCTTGCACACAGCAGCTTGGCCAAGCCCTGCAATTTGGACCTGCAGTTGCAGAAGTCTGGCTGTTTCCACTGAAGCAATCTCTCTGCAGTCCCCAGGGCTGCCCCAGCTCCTGCCCCACCATTTTGCCAGCACTGCATCTGTCCCTGGCTGGCCTGCCTGGGTCTGCAAAGACTCTCTAGCCCTGGGGCACTCTGCCTCCACACATGCTCTGCAGAGGTCTGTCATAGCCACAGGGACAACCTGCTTTAATTGCAGCTCTCTGCCCAGTGAGAGCGAGGGACCTGCACACTTTCACCTCCTGCACAAATCAGGTGATAACCTACTAACAGAGCTTATGCTGGGGATGTCACTGTGGGGTGTCCTGCTGCGGGCAGGGCAGGGAGGGGCTTCAGTCTCTGCTCTCTCTCTTTCAATCAAGCCTGCTGGAGTAGGTGCAGGCAGCACAGGTGAGGCCTCTGTAGTCTGCACTTAGACATACTTCTCACATACAAGGTCAAGATAAAAGCATGGTCTTAACTAGTATGTGCTGAGATACACCAGAGCCTTGGAGTAAGCAACAAGGCTGCATGACCCGAGGCTAGTGGCTGTGGGGGACATCACACCAGCCCAGCAATGGAGAGGCATCACTGACTGGCCATTCCTACCACTGAGGGAGGTGGGAAGTCACAGGCTGCAAGGCTGTCTCCAGCTCGGATGCCGACCCCAACTCTTGCAACAGTTAGTAGCAAAGCTTTTGGGGACACAAGGACAGCCACAGGGCAGCATGTGCAGGCCTAGACCCACTGGTGTTCATCACCAGTCACACCAAAGCCCTGCAGCCTGAGGTCACCTCTGCCAACCCTGAGACTGCCAGACAGTGTGAAGCACAGTCCCCACCACAGACCCCCCCCTGCCAGGGGTCCCCAGTCTACCTGTGGTGGTGGCAGTCAGTCTGTACTGCTTGTGACCATGGACAGTGGTGAATGCCATGCTCTGGCCCTGCTGGCATAGGTGATGATGCTCTGTAGTGACTGCAGAGGTCCTTTAGCTCCTTTCCTCATCAATTTCCATTGAATACCCCTTAGTGGGAGAATTACAAGGCTAAACTCTGCTTGATCAGATCAGCCCTGCCAGGCATCAGGGTCTGCTGGTTCCAGTTAATGAGAACCTTTGAGCAATCAGCCCAGGCACTTCTTTCTCAAACTACTTGGGAATCTTCAGCTTCATGGTCAGCTCCACTGAGAGTCTAGAAAGCTGGTAGCAGCAGTGATGGGGAAGAGGAAACTTCCTGGACCTCTCCCTTGCCAGAAACCTCTGCCTCCTGAGGACCGATCCTGCAGATGATGGGCTGTCTCAGACCCTGCTGCCACATGCCTTCCCTGCTTCCTAACCTAGTTCCTGCTTCCAGCCCCAATCTCCATTCCTCTTTCCTGCACCAGATGGCAGATTCTGGCCACACCTGCCTCTCTGTCCACCGTTGCCTGTGGGACTGTGAGGGGAGGCTCACTCCATGTTGGGGAGCAGAGAGCTGGACTGCTGGGGGCCTGCAGCACAGTCCTGCTCCTCCACACCTCATTTCTTTCCTGCAGTCTCTGCTTCAGGCTGCCACTGGAGCCAGGGTACCCGCTCACTTGCTGCAGAGCAGCATGGCAGATCAGAACAGTCCAGGACACGGGCAAGAAACAGAGCCTGAACTGGACAAAAAGAAGTGCTGTGCAGGGACCTACTGATAACCAAGGGAATAGTTTCTAAGCAGGGAAAGGCAATTGCTTGGAACTCTGCACGCATGTGTAACAGAAGGTGAGACTGGCAGTTATGGTGCTATGGGAAGCCCAGGCCTTGGGGTACCCAGGCCAAGGAGCACAGTGCAGGCTGCAGCTGCATTTGCCCTGTGCTCCTCTGTCACCAAAGCAGAGGTACTCCTGCTGGAAGAGGAGATGACAAGAGGCTTGGCAAAGGTGGGCTCAGCAAAGATCTGGGGCAGCTTGGGGGATATACAACACCCCTCCACAGCCTGTGCTGCAGCACTGTTCTGAAACCTGAGCTGGGAAGCGAGTACAGCACCACAGTGTCCTCGGCACTGCCAGCATGCTCTGTGCTCCACTGACTACAAACCAGTGAGGAATAATCTCTGTTAAGCCACATCATTGTTGCTCCTGCTGCCAGCTGTGTCTCTGCACCCTCACACCTGCCTGTGCCCCTGCATGGCAATGCAGGGTACAATAGCATCCCATGGACAGTTAGTCAGATATTGTCCTTTTGGTTTCTCCAGAGTGCTGTGTTTCAGTCCCTTGCCTTGGCACAGCATTAGGAAGCGAATTCTTCCTGTAGAGACCACTAATCATGGCTGGATACTGTCACCCTTCACTGCCATGTACCTTCCAGACATGACCAGTTTTACTGCACAAATCTTGCCAGGCCTCTGTGCTACCATGTCTCTGGCTTCAGTGTTCCAAAGAAAGGGAAGGCCTAACCCAGCCCCTCTCTGCCCCAAAAGGCCCTTGGAGTGACTCCAGGGCCACAGAGCTGATGCAATATCCTACTCTCCTCTCTTGACTGCAGATACCAGAGAAGACACAGAGCTTAGATCTCCCCCTGGCTGTCCCAAGCTGAGCCTACAAAGATGGCACAGACTGTGACCAGAAGTTACATAGGTTTGGTGTGGAAAAGACCAAAGTGTGGAAAGTGGCTGAGGGATTCAGGACACTCATGTCTGCTCTCCATCTTCCAACATGAACAAGGCTGAGGAGGTTCAGGAAGCCAGAACAACAGGCACAAGACCATGGGACTTTTGCCTTTAAGAAACAAGTGGCTGCAGTGCAGATGGCAAGGGACAAAGTCCCCACTAGGGAAATGTCAAATTTCTACTGGTAGTCAACTTCAGACTGGCCTCTCCCCATACCATCACAGATTCTGGACTGCCTTGCAATGAAAACCACCACAGGATTGAAGTTCTGGCACTCCCTGCTTGCTTGGCTGAAGGAAACAGTCCTCCAGTACCTACAAAGCTGGCAAAGATGAAAAAGAAGTTGTCCTCCCATCAACACACCTACCACAATACCATGGTGATCACTGACTTGATCAGCCACTGCCTAGAAAATCTAGCACATGCAGTCCCAACCCTTCCCCAGCAACACAAGTTAGGCTCACAGCATTAGACTCCACGTCAAGCCTTAGTGGCCCAGCTGGACAGCAAGCAACTTTGGTCACTCACCTCGTGTTGGAGGCCAAGGGAGTGCCAAAGCTGTCCTCTGAGTGGCAAGGGCTGTGCCGAGCGCCCTTCCTTCGTTTCCCCCGTTCCTCCTCCCTCTCTGTCCAGGGGGCATCTGTGGCTGAACTGGTCCCAGAGTCAGGCTCTAAGTGAGCCAGAGGAGCAAAGTTCTCCTCAATCACCTTGGCGCTGTCTCGGATTTTCCCCTGTATTTCTGGGGTGAGGGTTGGGAGGTCAAAAGTGAAAAAAGTCCCATGGGTACGGGCTGGGGAAGAAAGGATGTCAATGGAGTCCAGGCTGGTGTAAGATGTGCCTTTGGCTCGATGGGACTCCATGATGTTCTCAAAATGCTTGCTGAAAGAGTCCATGCCATCCTTGGAGAGGCTGTGCCCCAGAAGGAAGGGCACTGGAGACTTGAGCATACCCTGTGTGTCTCGGTCCACGATCCTAGAGGGAAAGCAAGTGAGAAGAACTGGTCATTGAAAAGCAAGGGATCAAAACTCCCAAACAAAAGCCCACACACTGCTTCAGAAGGAAACTGAGAAGGGTAGAAATCTCTTCTGAACATATGTAGACCATCAAGAAAATGCCTCGCCTGCCCAAGACACCATGGGAAGCAGGACTGGGCTGGTCTCCCTCCAGACATATGCTTCTCCTTTAATGCGCCACAGACTTTTGTTCCTTTAGTGGCTCATCCTCGTAAGAAGCTTATGAGATGGCTACTGCTCCCAATCACTTGACTTGAGCTTAGATCCAATAAAGGGCTCAAGTACGAGAAGCAGGATGCGGTTCATCTCCATTTCCAACCAAATGTGGAAGTGGCTGAATTTTTCATGAGCCTTCAGAGCTTCTATCCACAAGAAGGCTCCTCCTGAAGCTGCTCAGGACAGCATGACACCTTCCTCAATGAACACTGCACTGTGGTCACTGAGTACTATGCTCAGAACATGACCAAAACTCACCTGCAAGGTCTGCTGGCTGCTTCCACAAGGTGATGTTGAGTGCCAGGAAACATGTGTGACTGAGCATAAAGCGATACTGAGCTCCAGGTTTCCCCAGGCAGCACAGAGGGAGCCTCACATCCATCTCTGAGCTTGGGGATCTGAGCTGGCCAATGCCCCAGAGGCCATGATTGGTCCTAGCTCATCGTCTTGTCAGGGATCAGCCCCACAGAAAGGCCCAGCCTGTTTCCAGTGCTGGTCTGGGTCCAGCCCAACACAGAAGTTTCTAAATCCTGCAGCCCTGAGTGTTTTATCCTGTAAATGAGGTGAAGTACAGCTTGCCCACCTACCTAAGCATGTGACAACATGGATGTTTCCAAGACAGGGAACATAAACGCTTCAGCAGCACAAGCACAAACACAGCCCTAAGAGCCTACTTTACTCATAAGCTGCTATCATTTTATTAAAGCATCAGAAAAGCACTTGTTATGCCAGTCTCTTCTCTGATTAAAGGAGAGGAACTGCTCCAGCCTGTCATAACATTTGTTACGAACAAACAGCTTCCTACAGAGGGCTCAGAAGATGCGTTGCTGTAACACACACCAAATTATTTCCATTCATTAGTCTTCACATGCCACTCAAAAATCTCACCCCAATTACTTTAGGAGGCCAAGAGCTGGCAGCTTGATTCCCCCAGAATGCCAGCTGGTTTCAAGGGGAGTGCAATGAAGCCAGACACAGGTACACAAGGCAGGGTGCAGGTTGATCTCACCCATCCACCAGTGTTTCCCTGGCTCTGCAGCACCACGTGACGCTCTTACGATTCCTGTAGGAGCCCCAGCAGCAGCCATTTCTGAAGTGGCTTTTGGTGAGGACAAGGCAGAAAAGACCTCTTTAATCATTACAGATGTGCTTTACAGATGCAAATGTGCATTCTCCATCCTTCCCGCCCAGACCCTTGCTACTAAACCAAGCTAATGCTGCTGACCATTTTGCACCTTGAATCCATGAGGAGGGTGAAAACTGTGCCAGGGAAGACAATGCCAGCAGATTGGCAAAGGCATTTTGGAAGGAATCTTGCTTCCAGGAGAGGTAAATGGGCTCATTTTTGTGATCAAGTATATTGCCATCAAGCCACAGAAAAACCATGGCTGGTTTTGTCAACATCATCCAAGCCCTGGAAACAATGTCTTCACCCCAAAATATCAAGCACAAAGCCATACAGTTCCAGAAGAAAGTAGTTCCAGCAACACGGCAGCAATATTGCCTGCTCAGGCCCAGATTCTTCATTAGCTCCTGCTGCACTTCCCAGCTCCTCCATGCTCTTCCCTGGTCCCCCAGGAAGGGTCACTACACTGAGACCAAGCCAGAAAAAACCCAGCTGAGATGAGCAGAGGAGAGAAGGAGATGCAGAAGCTGTAATCGAGCATCTGTGCAAGGATGACAGGCAGCAGGAAAGCAAATAGGCTTCCAGCTTTGAGCTGGTGCAGGAGAGGCAGTGAGCCTTCCTCAGGAGAGTGCCAGGCAGACATGGAAGTGGATCCCGGAGCCAACAGTGCCTCAGGCAAGGCTCTGGGTATGGGATCTGAGCAACTGGGTTTCTGATGCATCTGATGGCTGATGGAGGGGAAGAGGCTCACCCCACTCTCCCTGCCCGCAGAGACATGGTGCTGCAGAGACATGCCATCCCTGGCAGGGGGGAAGAAGAGAGGAAAATCTCTCCTCTGGCCCTCAGTGGTTTGAACTCTCTGCTAAATGCTCCTGTGACCCTCCAGACGCCTGACTCAGCCATGCCCCACTCCTCCAGCTCCAGGCTCCTCCAGCCTGCACAGGCACAGCAGCTGCTGTGTGAAGATCCCAGCTCAGTTCAAAGTAAGTGACTGTTCAGCACTGTCCAGCAGCCTCTAGCTTTATTCCCCTCTCAACAAAGCTCTTGTACAGACCTGTCTCAGCAGCTCCTTGCAGTTCCCCCAGGCTCCTTTGCACTGCTTCTCCTCCAGTGTGGCAGCAGCCTGCTCTTAGGGCTCAGTGTCCTCAGTCTGTCCCATGCTTAGGCACAGGTACTGACCACAGGCACTGCAGTCTCCCTGACTGTCCACATTCCCTTGCCACATCCAGGCCATCATGCTGTTCCCTGCCTACCCACTGGAACTGCAGGCACCTCTCCTGCTCATTGCCAGACCCCTGCCAGCATCACCCTGAGTGTCCCCTCTGCAGCCCGAGCCTGGTGCTCCATCCAGGAGCGTCACCCCAAACTATGGCTCTATGGCCACTTCAGGCTCTGGGACAATGCATCAGAGGCTTGATGCAGGTTAAGCCCATGCTTAAGTATTTGATGAGATTCAGACTATAACCATTTTTCTAATCCCCAACAAGGCTTACCCTGTGGCTATTTCCTTGCCAACAAGTGGCAAGCACAAAGGCTCTGGAAAGACTTCCCGAGCATCAGATCTAAGGGCTTTTCTAGGCAAGGCTTGCAGGGAGAAAAGGCATCAGAAAAGGCATCACTGCCTCCCATCAGCCCTCTGTGCTCCCGGGGGAGCACAGCATTCCCTAGCAAAGCCTCTTCTCTCTTATCACCCCAAGGTACCCATGCTGAGGGCCAAACCAGGCTCTTTCTATAGCTTAGCCAGCATGTCTGCTGATGCTCAGGGAGGAAGGGAATCGAGCCTGCTCTCGCTGACAGGTCTCGGCTCTCTGGGACTAATAGGAATAAAGACAGTGAAAGCTTAGACTAGTCATTAGAGTCAGCAGATATAACTCTGAATATATTTAGGAAGCAGATTTGCTGGAAGAAGACAACATTTCTTCCATTGCTTTTCATGTCTTGTTTGATTAGCTGTCGATTTTTTTTTTCTTCCCTGTTAGCATGCTCTCTTATTTTGAGAGGGTAAATCACAAAAGAAGATTCTGAACTTTGGCCAGAATATGAAGCACAACAATGTAGTACCAAGCCAAAGTCCCCCTTGCAGAGGGTGCTAAACCCTGAAAGCTAGATTTTCAAAGGGATGTACATGTCAAAAAGCTGAAAATCAGCATCCAAAGGCACTCCAGTGGTTTTGTAGGGCTGATCCTTCCCAGCAACTAGGACAGGCCTGGGGTTCAGCAGCTCCTGCAGCAGCAGAATGGTGCCAGGTCTAGGAACCCAGGGTGGCTTCTTCATCCCCCCAGCCTCACCCCTCCTGTGAGTAGGCAAAGCAGAAAGCTTGAAGAAGAAAACATCAATACTGGTGACTGGTAAACAGGGATAAGGACTGCAGCTGCAGAGCTCAAAACAATGCGTAAGCAAAAACCCAGGGCTGTGATGCAGGGACTGAACAAGCTTGCAATTTGAGCATCGTGATTTTCAAGACACTGTCTACAGGGTCTGCACTTACCAGGGAAATATTCAGGGGGCTGCAGGGGAAAAAAAACAACTGGTCTACAAAGAAGCTGTGCCAAATGAACACGACACCCCCATATACACATTGGTGATTATACTGGGAGCATCATCTTTTAAGAGCAACAGTGGTTGCTTAAGGACACATCCAAGCTTTCAGCACTGGCTGGGGAGCTACAGTACTGTGCCTCAGAGGACAAAAAACATGCCTAGGCTTATAGCTCATACAGCTCACAGTGGCCTCAAAGATCTTTGGAAACAAAATAACACTATGCAAAAAAATTGTTACAGCAAATTGAAGAACTTACAGTAAATTTACACCTTAAACATTCATTTGAAAAAAAACCTCCACATTACAAATGGCTTATTTTCAGCTTTTCTCTAGAACACAAATTTTTGAGAACAGGGTGCCTGGCACATATTTGTCTCCTCCAATGGAGATGCAAGGGCTGGACAAACTGACAGGAGTTGAGATGCACGGGTTGAGATGCATGCCTTCCCTCCTTGTTAGCTCAGCACCTTCATTCTTGTCCTTCCCAGTGCAGGGGCACTACTTTATTAATGTATTCTTATTGTATGTTTTCATTATTTTTAACCTCTGCTGACATCAAAGCCTCCCTTTTACTTTCTTTTCTTCCACCTAAATGCTCCCCACCCACCTTCTGCACAACTAGGTGAGTTCATGCTGCCATGTGGCACCCTGGCATCACCCTGGTTTTGCGCTTCCCAGATGAGACCTGTCCCTATTCCTATGGAGCATTTGCTGACGATGTTGAACCTCCTCACCTCACTCCAGACTCTTGACAACACACGTCAGAACATGTCTCCACAGTGCCTTTCCCCTCCAGGTGGCTGTCCTACACAGTGCTCTGGACCTGATGACACCCACCACTCCTCATGGTCAAACTACCACTCCAGCAGAAACTCCATGGGCACAGTTTCATGCTGCCAAGCCAAAATGCCATCTCCCATGTGTGCTAATTGCCAGTGCCTGGCACGGGGCAGAGAACAGCTGGGAGCACACTTGCTGCCCATGGATAGGCAACTGAATGACAATCTTAGTGCCACCCAGTCCATCAGCCTCCCAGCACAGGGTGTTTTGCCACACATGTGAAAAATTACACAGAAGGCAACAAAATGCTTTTTTTATCCCAGTGTATCCTCTGTGCTTTCCCAAATGTGGCAAATACTTAATGAGGCTGAGCAAATGGAACTGCTCTCGCTGGTGAAGCACAGTCATCTGTAGGGAGAAGGGCAGCCCAGCAGCAGCTCCAGGACACACAGCCTGTGCTCTGGTGTCCTGACACTGCCACCCCAACAGCTGGCAGCACCATGGCAGGATGTGATTGACCTGGTAGGACTCATGCTGGGAAGCCTCAACTCAGCTGGGCAACCTGAGCTGCAGGGCTCACCCCAGGCGAGTGAGGCCCATGGCACAGTGCCCAGCACTGGATCCCCTGTGCTTACTCTTTCCATTGGGCAGTGAGGGACCCCTCCCAGTCCTACCCCCAGCCCCAGAACCCCATCTCACCCCCATGCACAGCTCGCATGTTGCCACTGGGATTTTTGTCTCAGACACTTCAGCAGAGCTTGTTTTGCCATGCAAGGTACAATAAGGAGGGTGAGAGGAGCTTTTTGCCCTTTCACACGGAGTCTCACCTTTCCCTGTTTTCCTTCCTCATCGCCTCAAAGACCTCATCGTCTTCATCCACATCCCTGTCCCGCAGCCCATCCTTGGAGCAGCTGGTGCCTGGGGCAGGTGGCTCCTCTGGTGTGCTGTTCCTCCTGCCTGGTGTGCCCACAAAACTTGGGTTGCTCTCACTGTCCTTCTGGCTCTCAATTGCTGAATCCACCTCCTCCTTCTCGGCCAGGATATCATCGATGTTGGTTTCACGATAGCACCTCAGTGGCACAGTGTCCAGGTCTGTCTCAGAGTACTTCACTGTCCTCCTTATAATCCCAGTTTCACAGGAGCCAGACTTCTGGCTGCCCAAAGGAGACACTTCTATCTCCACCTCCACATGGCTCAGGCTGTGCTCAGGTACCAACACTGGTGGCTCAGCTGGCAGTGGGGAGACAGGCTTCTGGGGGAGTTCGGCCAGGGGAGCGGCGTCGGGGGCAGAGGAGCCTGCAAGGAAGGCCCAAGTGTTCAGAGCTATGGGGAGCAGCAATGGGGAGCTCTGAGGAGCCTCTCCTGCAGCATCACACACACCCACACGCCTCCAGCAAGTGTTCACATGTCATGGAATCATATAGGCTTGGAAAAGACCTCCAAGATCGTCAAGTTCAACATTTGACCAAATACCACCATGTCAACAAAACCATAGCATTAAGTGCCACTCCAGTTGTTTCTTGAACAACTCCAGGAACAACGACTCTACCATGTTGAGGGACACAGGGGAACAGTGAAGAGGTGGCAGAAGGAGAAAGAGTGGAGAGGCAGATGCAGGCTGTCAGCTAGTGCATCTCCAGCCAGCCCTGAGACCTCATCTAAACTCAAAAGCTCTTCTGCAGAGGCAGCCAGGGGCTCTTTGTCACCTTTTTTGCATGGCCACAGGGGACTTTGCAGGGAGGATGGTACATGCACAATCTGACCCCAGGAGGACACAGGCTGGTCAGTCCTGGGGGAATCTCATCTCTTTGTTGGGCACTGACAAGACCCAAGGGATGGGCAGCCCCAGAGCAAGTCCTGCCAACAATAAAGACTTATAAGGAGGGGTGGGACAACCTGATGGCATCTGCTTGCAACTTACCTGTCTTTGGGGTATCTGAGGAGCCATAGAAGAATTCCCACTTGGCCTTGGCAATGCGCTGGGCATGGGCGGAGCTCTGCCGCGGATACAGCCAGGTGCTGCCCTGCAGAGAGGAGAGCAATGAGTGGGCAATGCACCCCCAGGGCAGAGCCCATGCCCAGTGTGCGAGACCCTGGTACCTACTTGATGTCGGGGCTCTGGCTTCAGGGGACCTCTGGCAAAGGTGGGGAACTCCTCTGGCAGCCCATTGGATAGGGATCGGCAGAGGCAGCTGGTGTCGAGGGCACAGAGCTCCTTCCCACAGGGACACGTCCCCCCTGGGGTCCTGCCCCCGGCCAGGAGCGGGTCAGACGCGGAGGCCTCCAGCTTCAGCGTGTGCAGGAGCCGCTCCTGAGGCAGGGGCTGGGGCTGGGGGGATCCCACGTCCCCACCGAGCTCCAGACTGCGGCTGAGGCTGTAGGGGCCATTCTCCCAGCGGAGATGGGGGGGTGTCGGGCAACCCAGTGTCCGCACGCTGGCCTTCTCAATGAAGCGGAAGGTGACCACGGAGCTGTGTCCCTCTGGGGCTGGCGGGCTGCGGCTGCCCAGAGAGGCGATAGCTGCCTTGGGCCGGCCCCACCGTGGGGTGCAGGGGGCAGTCAGTCGGCCCGTGCCTGGGCAGCTCCCGCTGCCAAAGGGCGCTGCCTCAGCCGGCCGGCGGGCCAAGGAGCCGGTGCTGTTGTAGAGGCCGAGCGGGCAGCGGCGGGCTTCGGGCGCCAGGCCCTTGCGCAGCAGGTGCAGGCGGCCGGCGTTGAGGTTGGGGCTGAGGCAGGGCGGGGAGCTGCACCGCCCCGCCTCGGGGCTGCCCCCCGCCAGCCAGGGCCTCCGGTTCACCCTGTGGGCAAAGGGCGGGGGAGAGGCACCGCAGCCCTCCTCGGCGTGGAAGCGGACGGGTGCTCCCGCTTGGGCCATCCTGCCGGGAGAGGGCACAGAGGTGTCAGGTCCGGAGCCCAGCAGGGTGGCACAGGCACAGCAAGGCAGGTTCCCAGCACCCCTGAGATGTCTGAGACAAGAGGCGATGCATCCTCAGGCAGCCCTGAAACAAGGGCAAGGAGCTGGTTAGGGAAGAGAAGAAACAGAAAAGAATCTGGGGCCGTGGGGACGACAGGCCAAAGGTGCCCTGACCTCGTGGCGGAAGAAAGATATGCTCCAGGTGAGACAGCCCCCAGCAAATCCCCTCCTGCTGCAAGAAGCAGGCAAGGTTCATCAAGGGCATCACACCAGCACCACTGCAGGGATGTTGGCAACCCTTTGCTTGGTCCCCAGGCACCCAGAGTGTTTGCTTTCTCCCCAGGTGCCAGGATGCTCAGGCACTTTCCCCACAGTTCAGCACCCCAGACACTGCGAGAGAATGCACTAATTTTATAGGTTTCATTCATTCTGCTTTAGGCTAAATATATTTACTACCCACAGCCTACAGCCTACTAAAGTAAGGGGGGGGGAAGTATCTACTGTATCACTGAGGCATCCTCCAATTATACTTGCTCAAGGAGTTTAGTATGAGCAGCAAGGGCAAGGAGCCACTCTCTTTGGAGGTCAGCCTGGGTTTAAACTGTGTCACACCAGCACGTCGCAGCCACTACTGATGGCACAGACAGAGCTGTCAACACCAGTAGATTCAAAAAGCAGTCGTAACAGACAATCCCAGCCTGGGGGAACACAGCAAGCCTGCCCTGCACATAGCTCAGTCGCCTGCCTGTCTCTGCCCAGAGACCGTATACCCGGAGATGAGACCAGCCACCCCACAGTAGCAGGTGGGTGGCTGCAGGGAAAGGCAGGACCCAGAGCCCCCATCAACCCTACTGGCAGGGCTGCTGACATTTTTCTTTCTCCCAGTGGAGCTAAAACTTGTACTTATCCTTCCCTGAGTTCCTTTCAATTCCTAATATGCAGAGAAGACTTTGCCTTGGCTGCTTGTGCCTTCTGACAGATGCCAAGATACTGAGCCCCTCACTTTGATCATTTAAAAGTGAGAAACCATATGCCAGCTGCAAACAGGAAAGCATGATTTTCTTGTCCCTGTTTCCAAATGCAAACCAGACAGGATTAAATTCCTAAAGGAAGTGAGGCTGAATTTTCAAGTGTTTAGGCTCCAGAGATGTACAGACAAAACTATTATTGAAATAACCCAAACCACACCTGTGGGGTAGGCGCCCATTTATCTGCACTATCACACTGCTGAAAAAATCTGTCCTGCTGAGCAACAGCAATCTCTAATGGACTCACTGCAAATTTTATTCTCCTGATTAATTTATCATGTACTGTTTTTACAATATTTTTCTCCTGTTATGGTTGTGTTCACATTCGGGGTTGTTGAAGTTAACTGTTGAATAATAAAGATGCGAGGTTTACATATTTCAAATGAAATCCTACTTTTTATCTCAATGTAGACTGACACGTATGCCAAGGAAAAATCTTATCTCTAGGAATAGTTTGCTTTCACTGTAACATAACAAATCTACAAAAACCAGCCTATCTCAAAATATGTGAGTTATTACTAGAATAAATGGGATAAGCAGAATGTCCTCCTGGTTATTAAAACAGAATTATCAAATTTAGAGTAAAGGCCATGCCTGCCTTTGACCCACCAAAGCTGGATGGCTACACCATGCAGTAGAGTGAGCTTTTCTCTATTAATGAAAGGTAAAAAGCACAAAGGCAACTGAGATGAAAAGCCAGTGATGGAATGAGTTGCAGCTTCCTGCTTGCTGATTTCAATTGTGAATCAAGTGGATGCTCCTTAAATCACTGTGATGAATGGGTTGGGCTGTAAATCACCGGTGGGCTGGAGAAAGCCTTGCTGGTCCCTCTGCCTAAAGGCAGGAGAAGTCCTGCAAAGAAAATCTCCTAGGGTGTCTGCCTGGGCAACCCTGGGCACGCATTCAAAGAGAAAAACTCAGGAGCTGCAGTGTGATAGCCAGGGGCTGCACATCATTGGGGGATTAATTTTTTTCAATAAAACATCTCACAAGAAACTTGTTCCTCCTGGCTGTCTCTTCTTAACGGCCAAAGGAATGTCCAGGGATGCTTCTTGGGCGTTGCTTTGAGCCATACCCAGCGCAACAGGGGATGGCTGCTCCCCATGCAAGCGCTTGCCTGGCGGAATAGGGTGATGCGGAGCGAAGGCAGCAGGCAGCAGGAACTGCTTACGCTGCGGGGGAAGCACACACCCACGCCACAGGAGTGTGGGGACAAGGCGTAGGAGCTGGGGGAGGATGAGATTGGGCAAAGAAAGGGATAGAGAAGGGAGAGAGGCAAGAGGTGCAGGGCTGGGCTTAAATTCACACGATGGACTGTATTTGTGTGCTGGACATGGAACTCATGGCAGAGAATGGGGGAAACCAGGCTGTGGCTGCCGGGCTACCTGAGGGTGCTAGGGCAGGACGGCCCCTGAGAGCTGACTCTGCCCTCCGGAGGGAAACGGAGCAGTTTGAGGGGATGAAGTGGTGACCGAAGCGGGATGTCTGGAGGCCCTGAGGCTGCGGGGCAAACCGATGACCTCTTTCTGGTGTGGTGTCTAGGCAGGGGACGTGTCCCCAGCTTGGAGCTGAGGCTGAACATGCTCTTCACTACCCGACCCCCCCCGCTCGTCTTCCCTCACCCGGCACCTCCCGTCTTGGCGGGATCAGCCCTGAGTGGATGTGACATCCATCCGGATGAGGAGGGAGCACCCCCGGCCAAGGGGGCCGGCGGAGCTTCCCGCCGCGATCTCCCTGCCTGGGCATCGGCCCCGCGCCCGTCCCGCCGCACCGGCACGCGGGGGCCGGAGTGGGTCTCGACCCCGCCGGCTGCCACCGCA
>VWYP01020634.1:218931-234200 GCA_013400435.1 Pycnonotus jocosus | reverse complement strand
CTCGTGTGCGCTGGGGAAACGGGATAACTGAGAACTGGGACAGGTGGTGTGCACTGGGGAACCGGGATAGCTGCGGGGCTGCAGCCACCGGAGTACGCCGGGGAACTGGGGCCGTGGGGATCTGGTGTGCACTGGCGATCTGGGATAACAGGAACTGGGACAGGCGCTGTCCACGGGGGAGCTGGTGCGCCCCGTGAGCTGGAGCACCAGGGCCGGTGTGCCCGCCGCGCCGCTGGGAGCAACCTGCGGGAGTCGCTGCGACAGCAGTGGGACCTGTGACCACCGTGGCCCGCTGTCCCGCCGGGCACTCCCCGCCGGGGNCCGGATGGAGCGGCCGGGGGAGCCCCGGCGGGGCCGCAGGTACCGGGGGTCGGGCTGCCCTCGGCTGGGATGCCCTGCCGCCTCGCCACGGCGCACTGCAGCGGGGCTATGTCCTGGTCCCGGCGGCGCTTTCACGGCCGCCTCGCTGCGGCGGCGGGGCAGCCCGGGAGCGGCTCTGGGGCCGAACGAGACCCCTTGGGGCGGTGGGGCGGGAATGGCCTCGGGTGAGGACCCTCCCAGATGTGGGCTCTGCTGCGGCTTCCAGCCGCGCCTCCGGGGGCTCCGGGCTGCCGGGACCCCCTGTCCCTTCCCTTCGCGGCCCGAAGCCTCATCTTTCACAGAGATGCTGGGCGTCCGCTCCTCGGAGGGAGACTCCTTGGGGGGAACCCGGAGCCTTGTTCCCCGCGCGGGAAGGAGCAAGTGCCTGGTGTCTCCCCCTTGCAGGGTGCCCGACTGGCCCGGCAGTGGATGCGGGGACTGGCTGACAAGGTAGAGCGATGCTCGAACGTGAATGCTGGGCACAGCTACTGTGCGACTGGTGCGGTAACGCCGCAGCAGCTTCTTGCTGCTTCGCTGAGGGACAGGGCCTCCTTCAGCAGCTGATGGAAAGCCCCACCCAAGCTCTCCTGGAGGGCACTGCAGGCAGGTAGACTCGGATGCCTGAGCAGTGAACATCTCAGGCTGGGGAGGTGGTGATGCAGGTGGCAGGCATGTGCCCTGCTGATGTGCCTAGCCAAGGGGCTGTTCCCTGTGGGCTGATTGTGGAAAACACTGCTGAGTCTGAGTCTTTCTGGCTGTTCCTCCTAGAGGCACCTGGCAGTAGGTGTGAGCTGATCTTGCCTGGCTCCTGAAGTAGCCTGACTCTCTGGTGTCTGATGATGAGTGTGACCCCGACCAGGGGATGCCTCCTGGACCTGCCCTGGGAAGACATCTTGGTTCCACATATCCTTTGCCATCTGCCGCTGCAGCAACTCTTGAGCCTGCAGAGGGTCAGCAAGTCATTCCAGTCTCTCATCCAGCTGTACCTGGCCAACATGCGCTGCTTTGACTCAAGCCAGGTATTGGATGGCTCTGAGGCTGGGGGAGGACACAGATGTCCTTCTGCTCTGAAACTAACAGGGGAGCATGTTTATGTGGGGAGAAGAAACTCTTGGCAAGGAGGGTAGTTTCTGCTCAGGTGCTTGGGTTAATGGTTCAGGTGTCAAACTGGACAGATGGGCTTAGAGAGGAGAGGCAGTGATTCAGGGCCCAGCAATGCCAGTGTCTTGAGTAAGAGGCCTTGGGAGGAGTAAGCCTGGAAACTCCACCCAGGCCATTATGGGGCACTGGCTAGCAGAAACAAGTGGCATGTCCTCATTAGGTTGTGCAGTTGGTTGGATCTGATGGGAGATAACTCTGTGCTTGGTCTTCAGGGAAAGTTTATGCTATTCCTGGGAGCCACTGCCTGGGACTGGGAAAGACTGGAGTAACTGCTATTCTGGGAGGACACAGAGTGGTCTAGCAAAGAGATTTTTGGAGAGCAGAGGTGTGGAGCTCATCATGAGTATATAAATGCAGGACTGATGATGTGGGATGGAGAAACCAGAGTATCATCTAACTTGTGGCAGTAGCCTTGGCATAAGGTGAGCAGAGTCTGATGGTAGATTTTGCCCTGGGATGAGGACAGAGGATGGCTTTGGTCACTATTGTCACAGAAGAAGAGAGGAGGGGAAGAGAGTGTTTGGTGAGGACCAGGTTTATCTGAAACCCTGGGGGAATGCCTCATTCTTCCTGGGTTCCCCACGCAGATTGGACCTGCCATCCCTCGGGCCGCTTTTGTTAACCTGTTGAAGGACAACGAAGTTCTGCAGCAGCTGGCACTCCAGAACTGCTCTGACTGGCTGACAGACCAGGAACTGCTCCCGGTCATCGGGCAGAACCACCACCTGCACCACATCCAGCTGAAGGGCTGTGCCCAGCTCAGCCGCCACGCGCTTGTGGCCATCTCACTGAGCTGCCCCAACCTGCGCCAGCTCTCTCTGGCTCACTGTGAGTGGGTGGACAGCCTGTCCCTGCGCAGCCTGGCTGACCACTGCAAGGCACTGGAGGCTGTGGACCTGACGGCCTGTCGCCAGCTGAAGGACGAGGCCATCTGCTACCTGGTGCAGAAGTGTGGCAGGCTCAAGTCTCTGTCACTGGCTGTCAATGCCAACGTGGGCGACGTGGCAGTTGAGGAGACTGCCAAGTGCTGCCCAGAGCTGGAGCACTTGGACCTCACAGGGTGTCTGCGAGTCAAGAATGACTCCATCAGGTACTGAGTAATGTGGGGAACCAGGGTGGGGATGGCAGGTATCTGGGATGGGGAGAGGAAGAGAACCAGAGAGGAAAGTCAGATTTTGTCATGGTGAAAGCAATGAGAGCTTAGTCTGGGAGAGGAGCCACTAACAGGCCCTTCAGGGGAGGTGCTGTGTGCTATTGGCAACAAATTTCCCAGCATATCATGGAGGGTAGGTCTGGCATCCAGATGTCACTTGACTTTATCTCATACCACCATGGTGCTGTCCCCAAAGGATAGCGCATGTATGGCACAGTCACAAGCACTGGGCTTCTGGGTGTAGAGAAGAGTATGAGTGCTCTTAGGAGTCCTGACTTGCAACTTGCATGTGCTGTCTTTCTTGGCAGGGTCCTGGCTGAGTACTGTCCCAAGCTGCGCTCGCTGAAGGTCAAGCATTGCCACAACGTGGCGGAGTCCAGCTTGAGCATCCTCCGAAGCCGTGGGGTGGAGCTGGATGTGGAGCCTCCGCTGCAGAGGGCTCTCGTTCTGCTGCAGGATGTGGTTGGCTTCGCCCCTTTCATCAACCTTCAGATCTAGAACTGCTGCTGCTGGGGAGGGGGGGACTGACACAATGCTGGGATCCCAGAAGGATGCCGGATCTGGCTGCTGTGGAGACGTGCAGAGGGAGAGGTCAGTCCCATTGGTGAGGCTGGCTTGAGTGGGGCTCACTCTTTCCTCTGGGGCTGTTTAGCAGCCACTGAATGTTCACAAGTGGACTTCTTTGGTGCCTCTGGGGAAAGTAGCCCCCTCTGCAGTGGCGTGGAAAGAGCGAGTGATTTGCAGGAACACCCATGGTGCTGAACAGGCCTTGGTCAGGCCAGTAATAGATAGGATTTATTATTTGTTGTATTTTAAATCTTCAAGTGGCAGTTGTCCAGAAAGCAGAGGAGTGTCCCCTGGGGTGGGTGTGCAGGGCATGCCAGCAGAGCAGTGGAACAAACCAGACCAGCTGGAGCAGAAAGAATAGCTACCAGCCCTCCTCCTGGGAGAGGGCAGGCCCCTCTGGGCTCTGGGAGGAGGGCAGTGAACCTAGCTCCAGCCCACAGCTACTGGCCAGCCTGGCACCAAAGGACTAGCATGGCCCAAGTGTGTCTGCCCAGGCCAACGTGCTGGTTGAGGCTGCAGCAAGGTGGGAGTTGGTTTTGGGGGAACATGCTCCTAATGGCAGTTTGACTGACAGAAAAATGCCAAACCTAGCTGTGCTGTCACTGAAAGCAGTGGGTCATTGTCATTTGTTTCTTCCAGCATCTGACTTAACATTTTAGTAGTGCCCAGGCCTGCTACTGTATTTTGCTCCCAGTTGTGTGGTTGGAGCTTTGGCTTTCAACAGCGGTGAGAAATGGCAGGAGCACTGACTCTGCTATCAGCTGGAGTTTATGGAGAGAGCTGCAGATTGTGCTGGCAGGGAGAGCCTACTTCTGGAGTTGAGCCTAAGCCCTTTTATCTGCTAGGCAGTTAATCAAACAGCAGCTGCATCTTGAGAACATGATGAAGAGAGTAATTAGAGGAAGAGAGGATGACCCTGCTCCTGTCTTTGGCCCTCAGAAGGACTGGAGGCAGTGTTGTAAAGCATGTGCATGCTCTGGCTGAGCTACACACCAACTCACATCATCTTTATTAATACTGGCACTCAAAGCAACAGTGCACAAAGACTTGTTAAAAAGGTTGCTGCAAAAGCACATGCCACATCTCAGATCTAAAATTGTCCCATGCAAGGAATAGCAGAGAATGCCTAGGTCCTAGAGAGCCACTGTGATGTGCCCCTGGGGGCAGAGGGATAGCTACACAAGGAGAGAAGTCCCCTCAGACAGGTTAGTTGAGGAAGCTGAAAGCAGTGTCCTGGATTCCAGATTAGTTCAAGTTAGTGGCAGGTGGAGTTGCCTCATTCCTAGCACCACACATCCATCCCGCCATGCCTGGCAGTGAGGAGGAAGGCTGAAGAACAGGAAGATCTGGCTGTCAGTGGAACTTGTACTTCCTGGCTGGTTTTAGGCTGATGTAGGTTCTTTTCATCTCCTCACTCTCAGGCTTCTTGATGTCTTTGTACCGCTCTCCTTTTGTGCTCACTACCTGGTTATCAATATAGCGGATCAACTTCTTGGGAGCCTGGAGAGGAAAGACATTAACACCAAGTGGATGGACAGTCACACTGTTAGAGAAAGGAAGGGGGCAAGCTAAAGCAGAGCTGCACTATGGGAAGTGGGTGGGCTGCTTTACCACTGTCTGTGTTGGGAATCTTGGCCAAAACTGGGAAGGATGCTCTCTGATGGAAGGAACCAAGAGCCATGGTAGTCAGAAAAGGTTAGAACTGACAGTCCCTGCAGCATCTGAGTGGAGCAAACCTTCCCTCTCTGACTGACAGGTTCTATGAATGGACCTGCTTTTGGCCTGCCCTGTTGTTTTTTTGGACTTGCAGCCTGCGCTTTTTTTTTTTTTTTTTTTTCCCAACCTTGGGACATTCAAGCTGCTGGTGAGCTGGGCCTGCTTACCTCTTTGGGTGGAGCTGGCCGATGTGTTTTCTGATCATCTGCGCTATCCACCATCATGTATCTGAAACACAAGAAGCATTTAGTGAACACTCTAAAATACATTGCCTGAGGCTACTCACAGCCTATGTACCTTCTCCCCTGGCTGGTTTGTGGCTGTGCAATGTGTCCTACTTGCTTAGACTGCAGCTAGGAGAACTTGATGTTCCCCTCTGGATGAAATGGGCAAGAAGTATGTCATCCTTCTGGTGAGAATCTAGCAGGATTCTCCTGGAGTAGCATTCTTAGCTGTATGTGAAGGGTGTTGAAAACTGAGGTGATTGAGAATGCTGATAGCCACTGCAGAACTGAGAGAGGTACAGAGGTCTGGTGTGCTCTGCCATTGGGGCAGCTTTGTTCCTTCTCAGTCCAAGTGATGGCAGCCAGATGAAACATAGGTGAGATTACAGGACCAATCTGCTGCTTTTGCCCTGAATGATGGTGTTCCTTTCACACTCCCCCTACTACTTGACTGTGAAACAGGTCTGTGCTGGAAGCAACTTGATAAAAGCATCACCTCATTTCCTATGTAACTGAAACATCAGGGTCCAAGCATTTGCTTGCTGTACTGCTGAGTTGCTACTCTGAGATTTTGGTGCTGGTTTAGCACAGGTGACCATGACTTCTCCCTCAGTAGTTAGTATAGTTGCTCTTGTGTATCTTCAGCTATGGCGATCTGCTTTCTGTACCTGTGCTTGAGTGATGCTTAAAGTACAGGGTGTTGCCAAAATGTCATTAAAGTGAAGTTCTCAGAAATATAACAAGAAGCTGGTGCTCTTTTTGTTCCCTTGCCTGTCACTCTGAAATGAGCCTGCACAGGGATTGCTACTTCTGCCTGGATGCTGTTCTGCCTTGCTTTATCTTTCCTAGCCCATCAACTGTTTATCCTGTCCCTGGGGAGAATGTAAAGTGGAAAAGATGTGGCTGGATAGATGTGTGGAAGCTGCACGCCTGCATGAGGATATTCATGAAATATGAGATCTTAAAGCAGATCGATGAAACCACACTGTGGGTTCTCCCACTGAGAATTAAACGCTTTTAGAAATGAATATAGGTAAAGTAATCTAAAGCTACTTTTGTTCCCAAGAAATCCACAGGAGGACTTCAGAGAGGTTTCTTTAAATGCATTGATTTCACACCTTCAGCAGTTGAGATTTAATCTTCCCAGTGCTGTTGTACAGGCAGTCTCTTGAAGGTATCTTTAACCCTGTTTGGACTGTCTCCAAGAATGGAGGCATGAATGAGTTACTGTAGTTCTACAGGTCACCGTGTGTTTGTTACCTGAACTGCAGCATGATGTTTGTGCCTTGGACCTTTAACCGGGACCGTAGCTAACAGCACTGTGACTTACACTGAATCTATAGGAGGCTGAAACCTTGCACACAGCCAGTGCTGTGACCCAGCTGGTACAGGTAATGCGTTTCTGTGCCAGAGCTCTAAAAGAAACCAAACCTGTTCTGTTGTTCAGGTTTTGTGGGTTGATTGTTGGGGTTTTTGTGTGTGTATGTGTGTGTTTGGTTTGTTGGTTTTTCAGTTTTTTTGCTGCTTCTTCCGAGCTGATGATTGTATTTGTGCTTAGATGTGTTCAGCTAATACTCACCCCTAGTTCTTTATAGACCACACTGTTCCCCAAACTGCTACCTCTTCATTTATTTGGAGCAAAACAAGGGGTTCTTTGCTGCTGGGTACTTACTTCTGTAGGATGACCTGTTTTAGTTCATTGTGGTTGGGTGTTCTGCGGGGCCGTGCCAGTTCCTGGGAGGAGACAAGTTGGTGTGTGAATAGCACAACAACAGGACATACAGCTTCCTTGCTAGCTCAGTGAACCCAGCTGCTGGTGGAGTACTTCAGCCCTTGGGGGACAGGGGTACCAGCCACAGCTCCACTGGGGTCCTGGCTTCATTGTGGGCACAGCCTATACTAAGAGAGCCAGGGGAGGGAGAGGGGCTGTTGCTCTGCATGATCCTCCTGGCTTATTGTGCATAAAGTTTCTGCAGTCAAAATTTCTGCTTGTAGCAGACAGTTGTGGCACGTGCATGTTCCTGAGCTCTGCCCTGCTCTTTGGCCCACTGCCACCCTGGTCAGATACAGTACCTTCACACTCGCACCTGCTGGGCCAATTTCCACCTTCTCCTCCACAATTAACTGCACTGCCTCTTCCAAGTTCCCCAAGGCCATGGCGAGAGCCTTCTCTGCCTGGCTCACAGTACAGGCCGGGAACATCTCCAGTAGCAGCTCCACCCCATCCTTCAAGTCAGCACCTTCCTAGTTGGAGGAAGAAACAGAGGTAAGTTGGGGATGCAGTGAGGAGAGGTGCCCTACAAAGGGCCTCTGGTTTTTCATGGTCAGGATATTCAGCTTGCCCTTTGCCAAAAGCTCTCTCTCCTTACCATCATTACTAAATCTGATACATTAAGTTAATAGGGGATTGTATGTTTGGAAAGACCAACTCCTCACTCTTCTTTAATCTCCTCCCTCTGTATTTCAGCTTGCTTTAAAGCAGGGCTCCTATAACCTGATTCGTCTGTGTGGCCATGCTTAGGAGTGAGCTTTCTGGATCCTGCGGTGCGAATGCCTGACTCCTGCCCACCTTGTGAAGTTATATGTACTTTGATTAGAAAGGAAAGGGCCTGCTAAACACTGACCTGAAGCTACATCAGAAGGAATCACCATAGCAGCATTTGCTAGAATGCTGTGGACACAGAATGATTGTACTGCAGAGCAGGAATAGATCAGTACTGGAGAAACAGCAAGGCAGGGTGTGGGGGAGGAAGGTGGGGTTGATGTGGAAGGTGCTGCAGTACTTGTAGCTGCTGTGAGATCTCTGAAGGCATTGGGACAGGCTGTCTCAGCTATTGCACCAGCTTACCCTTTCCAGCCACTGAAAAGGATGAGCCAGAGCATTGGCTCGCAGTCTGTCAGCACATAATTTCCTGACAGTCTTGCTCAGGCCATACAATGGACAAGACCATGGATGCAAGTGATGCTGTGTCACAGCCTATGCTGTGGTTCCTCCCTGAGCTGGAAAATGCCCTCAGGTGGTGCTGATGGCCTAGTGCTGTGTGACTGTCCCCAGTGTTCCTGCTCCTCTGCGAGGTACTCATACCTGGGCCCCAGCTCCGTCTGTTAGAGTGCACAGTCTTTCCCCGTTGCAGGCTCCAGCTCCAGGCTCCTGGCCCTTGGTGAAGTCTTCAGAGGACGCTTCACTCCTGCTTTCCACAGCCTTTTGGCCAAGTTTTTCTTAAAGACACAGTGATATCTCCTGAGGAATAATCCCACTAAGGCTAGAGAGCTCTGTGCTTTCTGTTTGCATTAGATTGCTAGTGCACAGTGTGCCAAAGCAAATCTCTTAAGTGACAAGACTTGGAAGCACTACTGTTTCTCCTGCCCTCAGTGGGGATAGCTGCAGCTCTGCTCCCACTGATCTGCAGGAAGCCACTGCTAGCACATGCTGGAGTGCCTGAGTTCTGCATTTCCAGGCTGTACAGGGCATTGGCTGCTTGCATATTCAATTCTACTTTTCAATTCTCAGTTTGCCAGTGCTATTGTTGTAGATACTTCCATTTCTAAGAATTCCCTGGTATTTGCTCTATCTTTGAACTAAGATGTAGTTTTGATTTTAAACTTGAGAATACACTGTGATAGTCCCCAAGCTGCATGCAAGCCAGCACATCCTGTGATCAGGTTACTCTGATGCATCTCTTTTTTTACAGGCTCTTTTTCTCACTGTAGGAAGAACCATTTCACTTTTGTTCTTTCCTAAGACTGGGATGGTGCCTTCCTTCCACATTCTGGCTACATCAGGATCCTCAAAGGGTAGGATGCAGGGGAGCAGAGCAGTAGATTTTGTCAAGTTCAAGAAAGCAGCAAGTAAGATAAAATACAGGACTCTCTATTCTACATTGTGTAGCCTTCTGGCAAGATAGCAGTGATGTTGCTAGACCAGCAAAACTCAGACTGGTTATGTCCTGAAAGGTTTGATATCCAGGCACTGCAACCTGTCTGTTCTTTAGTGGAAAGTACCCATGGAGTTAATTGATACAGCAATCCAGCTGGTCTGTGAATGCTGAGGGCTGAAAATGCTGGAAAAAGGGCCACTGTCACAGTGTAGTCTTCTGCAGTCCTGCATAGTACAGGTCAGAGCACATCACTGGATTTTCCATCTTTGCCAGGGTTCATGGATGAACAGGAAGTGACCTTTGAGAATGCTCAAAGTCAGATGTGATACATGTATTCAGCTGGATATTCTATTTGATGGTGCACCTGATAAAGGCTGCCCAGTGGTAGTGCCACTAAGGCAGATGGCTGTCAGAGGCAGGCAGAAATCCTCGCTTTCAGAAATAACCTGCAGCAGAATTTCAACAAGCAGCCCTGAACTGGCTATTTCTTTCTTGGTACTCTGGCTTTGATCTCAAGAGAGGTATTTGGAGAATTGATCAAGAGTTTTCCACTCCAGTATGTCTTGGACAGTACTCCATATGACTCCAACCTCCCATCTGTTGATGTGAAAAACCTGACTGAGCATTGAAATAAAAAGCCCAAACCTGTCAATAAATTCAGGCTATCTTATGAGTTCCTAACTGTGACAAACAAGTTCGTATTTTATTTGTGACATTGTTCAACTCCCAATATTAAGACTAAAAATATGTACAGATCTTCTTGTGCTGAAATTATTTGTGTAACTCACCTTTGTTGCGAGCTTCACCAAGCCTTTCTGAGAGGGAGAACATCATTTCACAAACATCCCCACTGCAAGAGACAGAAACTGTATAATTAGCATGAGGAATAAAAGCACTAGCCTATCCTACACAGCTACCATTTTATAGCAAGACAAGGCTTGATGGGATGCCCAGTAAAATCAACTGGTATTTCAGATGGCCAAGGACCTACCTGCAAACTATATTAGGATTGGCATCAGTGTACTCAGGCAAAGAGTGACTTACCGTGATGGCTCAGGTTTAGTATTAATACACTTTCATCTAGTACATTTTCAACAATTCAACAAAAGAATTGGTAGTACTGAGGGGCTTGGGGACAGGCCCCTGGTGCATGGCATGCACATACAAACCAGTAACAATCACATACCTGTGGATTTCTGCAAAACCAGGGATATATGCCTCCATCATTTCCACAAAGGTGTCCATGTCAAAAGTCTCTTCAGAGGACTCTGGTGAGCCCAGCTCCTCCAGGACACCCGTGATATAAGAGAAGAAAACATCATCCATCCCACTGGAGACAAGAACACAGGCAGCAGGGTCAACAGGTTCATTTTTTCCTTTCCCTCCATCCCCATTCTGCCTAACCTTGTGTCTTTCTAATACAGCACAGAAGGACCTATGTGACTGCATGTTATGAGGAGATACCACCCATAAGGCCAAGTAGCAGGTGGTCAGTGCAGATAAACAGTGCATGTGGTCCCCCTTCCTGGGCAGCACTGAATGAGAACCCCAGCGTGTGTCCCAGAGGCTGTGCTCCTGTGGGTGCTTCAGCTGAGCTAACCAAAATATTCCAAATGCTCAAGACCTTGGCTGCTCTATATTGACTGGTGTTTCAGGTGAGGTTATCATGTTCTGTTAAGTTACACTTTCTACGGGATACAGAGTTCTCTGCTTGCTGCTCTCCATGCTTGTGTCACTGCTGCCACCAGCTGCAAAACTAGCTGCTGTGTTCCAGCCCCAAGGTGGCTGTATCTCTGCATGCAGGCAGAATTCAAAATAGGGAGAGGCCCGACATAAGATTATCCTGCTCAGAAAGCCGTTTGGGAGTGCTGTGGAATGAAGGAAATCCCATCTCCTAATGGGTATTACTAGACAGGAAATTAATCATTTGGTCATCAAAGAAATGACATTGCTAGATTGCAATGCTAAATTGTAGTTGTTCCAGCATTCCCATCAGAGCCTGTGCAAATTACTTACATCCTGGGTCTGACTTAAAGGAGAGCAACACAAAGTACAGGAAAACTACAGAATTCAGTATAATTCACAGAGTGACAATGAAGAGTTCAAGCAGGAACAATGATACTGGAACTGCCTATCTCAACATACCTGAGATCTGCTGCAGGGATGTGGGACTGGATGAAGCGTGTCAGTGTGTCTTGAATGATTCTTTCAAGCTCCATGTCTCTCTAAACCTTTTTCTTAAAAAAAAAAAAGAAAAAGAAAACTCCATGTAACTTTAATAAAATCGAAATAACAAGATCAAAATGCAGGTATGGTATAGGTAAGTGTGTTCTTCCCATGAGAACAATTCAAAAACTCCTCCAATGTCTTGTCATCTCCAGGTAACAGAGGGCAAAGATATCCATAAAAAGCTGCAGTATGAGGATCCACTGGAAAAAGGAGCCCAGCACCTTGGGCCCCTCCTGACTGTGTTGATGCTGTCAGTATGCAGCTGTACCGTACATTTAAAAAGTCCCCTCTGGGAAGCAAAGCTGGAAATGCAGATGTGTTCAGCTGCAGGGCCCAGGGACACCTTCTGAGCTGGAAGACTCTGTTGTCCAGTAAGGAAGGAACAGGGAGTAGGCTTGTACACTCAAGTACAGAAAGGGGTGGACCTTCCAGCTACGAGCATATGCAGTGATGCTTGGAGTTGACTCAGGAATGAGTGGGAGGAAGGGTAATGTCTCCTAAAGAAAGGACATCCTAGAGCGTATTTTACAGGGAAATACCAAGCAGGGCACAGACAAGCAGTCTGCCAGCCAAAATATCAAAGGTCTCCATGTCAGGCATGGACTGCCAGTGGAATCCTGCCCAAACAGGAGCCCGTTGTTGTCCTTGGTAAATGAGCCATTTTACAGTTGATGCAGCTGCAACAAGGGGCACTTGATAACCCAAAACTCAGGGGAGTTCTAAGAATCACAAAGCAGTGGCAGAAGGGGGCTGCCCACAGCCCTGCTTCGGCTATCAGTACTGAGCATGGACTGAACAGGGTGGAAAAAAAGCTGTTTCTTAACCATTCCTTCCCTTGGGGTCTACAGAGCTGCTGGGTGGACAGATCCCTGTTATAAGCACCAAGTTCTTCCCAGGAAGGAAACCAGCCTTGCATTCAGAGAAACTGATATGGTCATTGGCCAGAGAGATTCCAAGGGTCATCATGCTGCCATCAGTGCAGCTCTCTCATTTCAACCACACTAAGACCTGCCCAGGCCTGTTTGACACAGAACTCATGGAACAGTCATATAGCTTGCTAACAGACAATTCTGGTGTCCCATGAGAATCAGAAAGGTTTGGCATTTCCCTAAATGAGTCTTCCAGAGTTAGCAGGATATAAACAAAACCACTCCATGACACTCAGCCAAGTTTAGAATTAGGTAACTTGGGACATCAAAACGCCTTATGCATTATACCTTCAAAAGCTACACTTCTAGTGATGACCTGCAATAGTTAAGATTCACTAGGAGAGTTTATCCTATGTGCTCAGTATTGTGTGGGAGTGATTTACAATGCACAAAATGATCTACAACACAAAGGCAGGAGAAATCACTCTCCTGAGAGCTCAGTTTCCCTGAAAAGATGTTACCATACTTCTAAAATTCCAGTTGTAATTGCAATGTGGGTTTTAAGGTCACTTCACTAGTTGTCACTGATTCAAATATATCTGAGAAAGTCCTTCTGCATTTCTTGTTGTTGCAATGTGGGTTCTGTGTAACATGTTGCACAGAATCTATTTTTAAAAGCATATGATGAAATGATACTCCTATTGCTCTGTCACAGCTACAACCTTACAGTTTTGCACTGTCAGAACATGAGACCTTCAGCTCCTGGAAATCCCTGTCACTTTTCTGACAAACTCCAGTCTTTAAACACTGGGGTTTTTTATCAAAGAGTGAGGAGTGGAGCGCTGTATGTCATCTCAATAAAACAGGCTTAGTTTGAAACACCAGGAATGCTTATTTGAACCACATAACATTGCATGGCATATATTTTTCCTCACCTCAGGCAGAGAAAAGTGGTATTAGTTTTCAAATTGTGAATGTGAAAATTATGAATTTTCTGTATTGGATACTGTGCCCAGCATCTCAACAGGGTTTCCAGCCCTACTGTCAATGTTGAGAACCTAGCAATCTCAGCAATCTCCATCCCCTTGTTGTATTCTCCTTCCCAACATGTTGATGTCAAGTTTATTTTGTTGGTTCAGTGGTTTTTTTTGTAAAACAAACATAGAAATAACATCCCTCTAAAAGTACCATTGTTCTTGTGGTGTATGAAATAGCTACTTATGTTACATTGAAGAAAAGTTGTTATGAATCTGTCTTCCTAAAAAAAAAAAAAAAAAAAAGTGTGAGAATCTGAACTGTTTGCATGCAACTAGATTGTTTTGGAAAGCTCTGTCAATTCCAACTTCAGTAATCATTCTGAAATGGCCAGTGTGATGGAATGGGAATCACTATAAGCCTTGGACTTTTTACTAACAAGATAGACTTGAGCAATTTAGAAGTATGTTTCTGAACTAAGGAACTGCCATTTGGATGTATATCAAGTTTTATGGGATCATAAATTTGTCTACCAATGACTAGAGGTTTCTGCAAGCGGAAGGAGTTGGATGTTGTATCCTTGGATGTTTCTCAGAACAGGTTAGAGCAAGTTTAGGTAAATCTGATCTGAGAAGGTTCATTTAGCTCAAGTGTCAGTGATTATTTTTATGTGAGTGAGTAATGGGACAGGGATGGTTCACTGAGCTCTCTCTGAAATTTTTTTTGAAAAAGCACAGAGCATGTCTTATGCTGCTTGGTGTGTCTGTGCTTGGGGAAATGCATTTCTCTGGGATATAAGGCCCTCAGTGCAGCCTGTGACATACAGACTCAGAGGAAACTTCTCAAAAGACATATGTGCAGGACAGAGAATGAGCTGTGGCTATACTCCACTGAACTACTTAACTCAAACTTTTCTGGCTTAAAAGAAAACTTTTCAGGCTAAATGATACTTTACAGACAATTGCAGTACTTCTATTTTTTTATTTTTCTGGCTAAAGAAGTCCCTGAAAGGGCTTTCACAGTGTGGTTGCTGTGGGAAAGCAGGCTGAGGTCACGGTGTGTGTTAAAACAATTAACTGCTTGATGCTCTAAAATTAATATGAGACTTTTGTTTATAGCTTAGTCCCAGTAAACTACAGTAATAGAAGATAGTAATGCCTGTGGCCAGATTCAGACTCCTCTCTAGGTCTACACTGGAAAGCTGCTCTTGGATGCTGTGCTGACACAGGGCCCTTACCGGAGCAGACGTGTCACCTGTGCGAGGTCTTCGGCTCACGGCCAGTGTTCATGAAGTCACTTCAGTGCCTGCAGAGGAGTCGACAGTGCATCCTATGACTGCCAGGCCCAAGCCATGAATGAGAAAAGCCCTTTATGGGAAAGGAAAGCTGAATTAGCTGAAGCAGGAGCACAAGGGAATCATTCTGTATATTAGTGACATTATGCTTTATGTCACTTGTGACCATTCCCCCGTCTTTGGAATAAAATGTATTTTGTGAAAGGATAACGTGGCTGTGAGAATGGTGTACCTGTCAACCTTCAAATTGGCTGCGGTGTCGTGATGTTTTTCAACAGCCACAGTTCATGTGGCAAGGCCAGCAGTGGTCCCTGCACATCACCAATGTATTCCAAAAGCACTGGTGGCCTCATCGCCATGGCCAACAGAAGTTGTCTCTCGAGGTTTTAAGGAGACAGACCGGAGAGCATTGGTGTTCGTGTGTGCCGGTGGCCACGGCGGGAGCCCCAGGCGGGAGCGGCAACACGGGTTTCACCGCGCTCGGGCTGTTCCCCGCCACCGGCCGGCCAGCATTCCCTCGCCGGGGCTTGACAGCGAGGCCGCAGAGTGCCCGAAACACGCGGTGCATGGGCCGGGTTCCCCCCGCCGCGCCGCCCGCACCGTGGGTCGATCCCCGCACCGCAGAGGCTGCGCGTTACCCTGCCCGGCCCCGTGGCCCGTCCCCCGCGCTGCGGACCCCGGAGGAGAGCCCCACTCCCGGGCTCCCGGCGCTGTGTCCCGCATGCCGCATCCCGCATCCCATATCCCGTATCCCACATCCCGCATCCCATATCCCGTATCCCATATCCCGGATCCCGGATCCCGGATCCCGGATCCCGCATCCCCGCGGGCGGGACGGTAACG
>VWYP01020634.1:190348-218123 GCA_013400435.1 Pycnonotus jocosus | reverse complement strand
GGGGGACAGGAGCAGAGCGGGATGGGGACAGGATGGGGGGACAGGAGGAGAGCGGGATGGGGACAGGAGCGGGATGGGGGCAGGAGCAGAGCGGGATGGGGGCAGGAGCGCAGGTCTTTCCCTGCTCGCTGGCTGCACTCGCCCATCCCCAGTCAGGTGAGCGGCTCGCTGCTTTGCCTGGTCTAGCAACACAGTGCTTCCTGGAGCACTTTTGGAGAACCATGCAGGTGCTTCTTCAGAAAAATCCTAAAGCAGCAAGACATAGTTGTTCTTCGACTCATGCTCTTCAGTCATGTGTTACTAAATACCAAGCGAATGAGCCTGATTCTGCCTTTGGCAATTAAAAAAAAAAAAAGCCACAGTAATGCCAGCTGGGTAGGGAACATCACACTCCAATGTTACTAAGAGCAGAGTCTCTTTCCATTGTTTATCTCTCTCGAAATGTACATACACTCCTCCATTGGCATTGTATCAATATATGTCATTGTAAGAGTATCCACTGCCTTTCATTTCATCTGTTTTTGGCTGTTTTTCGCTGCACTTACCCAGACATTAGCCAGAAGTAATCAACTTTGCTGCGTTATCTTTCCTTCGATCTATGCTTTTGCCTTAGTTTGGTAAACAGTTTGAAATCCTCTACCAAGCCTGCTATTTCTAGGTTTCAAATTGTGTGACCCATTGTGTAAAGAACATGCTGAGAATGCAGCTGCTTCTGGGATAGGCTTCATCACAGTGAAGTGGAAGGGAAATTTTTTAAGAAAATGAAGTGGCATATGTAAAGTCCTGTTCTGGGGTGAATTTATGATGCTGAATTGTATCCCCATTCATCTGTTTAGCCCAGAAATAAACTTTGTGCCTTTAAAAGTGGCTCTGAGAGCAAAGGGGGGGGGTGGGGAGAAGAAGCGTGCGGATTGTTTGCAGAAAGTGCACTTGCTCTCTCATTTCTTCTCAAGGACTGTGCTGTCTGCAGCACAGACAGTGGGAAAGAGCTCTCCTTTGATTTTAGTTGATTTTTTTTAGCTAGCTGAGGCAGAGAAGTTCCCCGGAACTTTCCCTGTGGATTTCCTTTTTCGTGTTACTGATCAGCCCTGCTCTGGACTGAAGAACACCGGCAGCTCACTCTGGCGGCCCGCCGGGGCCCGGGACGCGGCATTTTCCAGCGCAGGAGGGATTGATAAGAGACTGAGCGAGCGGAGCTACACCCCACAAAAAGAACTCTCTCTGTATTTGCCCTCTCTTCAGAGCAGCCAGAGATTCCATTGTTCATTATTATGCTTTTTTTTTTTTCATGTTGGCAAGTACTTTGCTTGTTAAATAAACAGTTTTTCCACTTTTCTCCAAGGAAATCTTTCCCGAACCCGTGAGGGGGAGGGGCCGCTGGAATCCGCTCTCTAGAGGGACCCTTTTTGGAAGTTTCCTCCCGAATTTGTCCTAAATCAGGACAAGCCTCTAGAAATTAACTTTTTTTAAACCTATGGCAAACAATTGCCATTAGCTTGTTCGACCTAACTTCCCTCATCAATTCTTAACTGAATTAGAACTGACATTCCTAAACTACTTTATGTTAAGAGGTCCTACCAGCGTTTTCCAGATAGTTCGTGGCATCCCATTCGTCAGCAGAATTTAAGGATTTGTTTAGCCTCACCCTGTTTTGTAGTTTCTTTGGCTTGCTTGGAAACCTTGAGGCCCATAAGAAATTTTGAATGTTCTCAGATACTGTCAGTTCAGACAATTTTTAAATTCTTACAAATCCTATGATTTTTGTATGACAAATTTCAGAACAAAAACAGACTGGACCTCTGTTTGCTGTTTTCTTCCACTACCAAGACTTTAAAGGTGACCATCAGCCAGGATGATGATGGGAGGAGAAAACCGCACTGGATTTTGAAGCAGAGGTCTCAGAAAATCTAAGTTAAAATACCACTGAAATTCTCCTATTTAAACTATTCAAACTTCTAAGTTGTGTACATTGAGTACACTAGGAAGTAGTGGCTTCTTTTAGTGTACTTTGTTGCAATTTGATATTTCACCTACCCACCTCACTGTAAACCAAACTGATGTGTAAGAGTGGGATTTTTAAAGTTACAGTAATGGAAGAGGACTAGTCTTGTTGTACTAGTAATAGATATCAGAAAAAATACGGCATCTAATAGCTCCCCAGTTTTAAGCTAAATTCAGAGAGGTTTGACTTAAAGCTCAACAAAACCTCCACAGGGATTCCCTATACAAACACACAAAATACACCCTTCATTGCGAGTCCAGGCAGAAAGAAACAACAGCACAGGAAATTGTTCTTGGAGAACCTTTCTACTCGTCAGTCACAGGCTGCTGCAAACCAGAAAGGTTAACACACCATCTAATTATTTGATAGGATTCATATTCCTTCACAAATGTGATGAATAATGCAAGTGTGTTGAATCAAGCCAGAGGAAAATTGTTCCTTCTCCAGCCTCTTATTAACTCCTTGTGGTATAATGTACTTGAAATCATAGAACAGTTTGGGTTAGAAGGGACCTAAAGATCAGCTCCCCACTATGGTCAGGGATGCCACCCAAAATGAGCTTGTTCTGTGACATTTTAATGTGTGGGTGGATGATTCTTGTATGTGAGAAATTTTACTTTTACACGTGCTTCTCTTTATATGTAACTTGAAATTAGAGAACAAAAAAGAACGCCTTCCACCTGTTTTTGCCCTCTTCTTAGTGCAGACTTAGTGTTTGCTACCCATGGGTATTGCACTGTTTTTGTATGCTCTAGCTTTGAAAGGCTCTGCTGATGGGGCTTAATCTGAAGCAAGGCACACTTTACTGGGATGTGTTTCCTGATATTTAGGCTTTATTTCCCACTGTTTTTTAGTCCATCTTGTCACACATTCATATGTGTCCTTGAGACTGCTTAAAATACTTCCCTGTTGCTAAGCCGAGTATATCAGTACACAGCTTTAAGTTTTGTCCAGTGCTTTTATTTTTACTAACCCAAACTGCATTTTAATTGTGATTTATCTTCAGTCTTCTTCAGACCCTCATTTTTGCAATTTAGAGAAAGGGTATTTTGAGAACAGAGTCCTTTTTAAAAAAAATTTTTAAGTGGCAATGGGTGTTTAAACTCACAGCCCTACAAAAATTTAAACAACTTCTGAACATCCCTTTGAAAGCTCCCACGTCTCCCACATTTTCTGCTGCAGCCAAAGGAGATTCCAGGTTTCCAGTCCCATTTTCCCGGGAGTTGGGGACGGGGGCCTGGCGCCCTCTGCCGGGCGTGCCCTGGAACGTCAGGCGTTCCTCCGGGAGCGCCGCTGCCGCGTTCCCGGCTCCTGCTGATTCGGTTCATTAGGAACGTGCTGATTTTGGCATTCCAAAAGACGTTTCCTTCGGTTGATCCTGGGAAAACTCATGTTGCAATTTCAGAGTCTGACAGGTAGAGTAATCTGCATCTCTAGGTTACAATTAGGTTTATGAGAGCCTATTTTTCTTTTCCCCTTTCTTGGTAAGTGGAGTTCTCTACTTGAATGTTTCCTTGGGTTTTTTTGTCACTCTTTGCCTCCTCTTATGTACATCTTGTCATAGTTACAAAGGTCTTGTAGTCAAATAAGAGACAATTCTGTGGCTGTGTGTGACGAATCTGTTCCATTCTTGTATTGTGACTTAGTTAGCTTCCTAGTGTTCACAGGTATGAAGAATTTTTTTATTATTATTATTTTTGTGACAGCAAAATGAGCAATTTGTCTAAAAATAAACAACAAAGTATGTGCATAATAAGTAAATGAATAATTTGTCATCTTTTTGTCAGGCAACTCATTGTGCTTTCCATTTGTCTTACACTTTTATATACAGTAGGCTGGAGCACAGAGCGATGACATGTATTTCCAAAAGTTTCAGTATGAGTCTGTGGTGGAGCCAGAAAAAGGAATCAGAAATTTGTGTTCACTGACTCATCCAGTTAGAACTCTGATACTTATGGGCATTGTTGAAGACGTGAAAAATTAAAATAATCAGTGAATAAAGGGTTTTTTTTCAGTCTCTGATTATAATGCATTGAGCAAGTGTAGTCTGTAACAGGCTGGGATGTCTGGAACTGCTCCAGTTTGGCCAGCTCTAAAGGAGCAGTAAGAAGATGATACTGAGGAGCACTGAAGAGGCTTTTCATCTGCAAAAAGCTATTGATGCTCTTATACAGGGTGGTGATGTAGCTCTAAAGTTGGTGGAATTATAGCAAATAATTTTCCAGCTGACCATGTCAGATGGTCTCATGGCTGGGAGGAGCCTTTAGGCTACCAAATATTTGAACATGCTGTCCTGGTGCAGATCTTGTAAACGCTGTATGCTCTATGATGGGCAGCTCTTCCCAGCTTCTTGTAGGTGCTGCTACTTAGGGTCCCATAGTAGGCTGGCTCTTAGTCATTGTGTACAGCCCTCACAATGCTCACTTCTTTTTTTGGCAAGAGTGATAAAGGGCTTTCTCAGTACTTATCTCTAGCCTTGATCAACAGTCTGCTACTGAAGGATGTTGTGTCATTCTGAAGAAACTGACATTTGCAGTATAAGTACTGCTGTGATTTCTTTGCATTTTCCCTGCTGCCAAGAAGGACTTTCTCACCCATAACACTTCTCAGCCATGTGCCAAAGTAGATATTGGACAGTTTGCCAGGTTAAGGCCAAACTGTTTGAAATTTAATTTATTGGAAGCTTGTTAGTTTGTCATGCATATTATCGACAAAAGTATTGACAGGGTCTGTTCTTCTGTTGCATTCATATGTGAAAGTAATTTTTGTCTTCTATTTTTTGTAGCAGCTAATTCAGCCAGAATTCAAGTGTGAAGGCTTTTCCTAATTTAGAGGAATTTTAAGAACTGGAAAATTATGCTACGTAACTAGTTATATTTGAATACGTCCCTGAATTTACATAGTAAATGCCTGACTTTGCAGTTAGCAGAACTAAAATATGGAGAGGATCAGAACACTATTTAAGCACTGTGTCTTGCTGCTATCTCTAATTCCTTTTATTCAGATGTGTTTCTTTTGTTCAGATGTAATGGGAAAAAAAATCTAACTATTTCAGTACTGGAAAAAGCTCAGGACACGGTCTTTGATCCTCACCTCCCTCTGTCTTTAAGTATTATCCTCATTTCACAGATGGACAAAGTAAGGCAAGGAACATGTGACCTTTTTTTCTTAAAGAACTTGGAGATCTGCTACTGAAAAGCATATGAAAAAGCTACACTTCTTATACAGTTATGTAGCTTTTCTTTAACATATCCAGCTACTTCATCTCAGGCAAACTGAAAAAAGGAAACATATTCAGCTGGGATAATGTACGTGCCTGCAGAGCATTCTGATTAAATTATACACCATAAAATTATACTTGAGTAGGTAATGTAGTAAAAATAATAATGATAATAACAATAGTAATAAATAAATAGGATGCTGCCTTCAGGAGCTCCCTGAAGAGCTCCAGGTAGTTTGTGGATTTTAAAATTCTGATAGCTGTTATTTGTGATATATGGAAAATACTCCCTGGAAGCGCATTCAGTTCCTTGTCTTCTTTTGATGTCCTGCTGTTGGAGAATTCTGCATTTTAGTTTTGACTGGCACATAAAAGAAGAAGAAAAATGAATTTGAAAAATTAGAGTTAGAAGATAAATTTGTTATGAGCAGCAATGAACAAACAGTACCTGAGAACAGGCATGGCCTTTGAAGAAAGGCTTAGCAATTACAAGTAGATGTCCACAGGTACGTATTTGTAAAACCACTGTACCAAGTGTGCAGTGGAGGGTGAATGTTATTAAACAGAACTTGCCATATTCTAGTTGGGCCGTGCAGAAATTATCTGCTTCATACAGCATAGTCTGGACAAGGAGAAGGGTAAGTTTATTCCCTTTCTTATTTTACTGTACTGTGAATTGCTTCCTGTGGCATCAGGTAACCCTGCAGTGTATGAGAGAAGCAAACTCATTTAATTTGAGGTAGCCCAGTGACTTTGCTTTTTTCCCAAGACCCAGTCCTTGGCCCTGGTGTTGGGCAGCAGGGGAGCTGCTCTGCGGGATTACAAACAGGGAGCAGGGGAAGGGATGGGCGCCGGGGGTGCTGGCGAGAGCAGTGCGGCAGCCGAGCACTAGATGCCACTCTGAGGCCACTGTAGGAGCCTGGCAACTCGGCAGCATCCCGGCACAGAAGGCTGGGAAGGAGAGCTCTCGGAAAGCCCCGTGTGGGAGGGAGACAGGCCGAGCTCCTTGCATACCCCTGCGATGACGCTCAGAGAACAAACAGCGAAAAGGTGAATCAGGGGCCACCGGTGCTGCGTTTGGGCCCCGTGTGAGTCAGGGCCAGCAGCAGGTGCTTCGGATGGGAACGAAACCTCCATCCAGAGCTGGCAAATAATCTCCCGACTTCAATGGCTTTGTGCACAGGTGTCCCCACTTCTGACCTATTAGCCAGATGGGCTCAAAAGGAAGGAGGAAGAGCAAGGTGAAAGGGCAGTTAGAGCTCACTGGATGGGGTTTCGTGAGAGTTTAAGGATGATCTGAAGACCCCCCTGGCTCTTACCGTGTTTCTGCTGGTACACTTGCCCTACAGATAGGTCTTTAAAAGTCTGTGATCAATAGAAATACAGTTAACAACCCCCTCTTTCACCATTCCCGTACACGTCCTAAACATTCGGCATTGTGCTGAAAACCAGGCATCCAAACTGTCTATAATCTGTCTAAACTAATAATGGGCATGAGTCACAAACCTCAGCATGGGTATTACGTGGCTCAGAAAATGCAGGAGTGTCTGAAGAAAGGTCTGGCTTGTTGTCAGGATAAAGGCTAGTTGTGCAATTTGGAGTCAGATCAAAGCTGAAATGTGGAAGGAAGTTTTGACAGGGCAGCATCTTTTCTGGGAAGTGAGTCTGCTTTACTGAACAACTTCAAATGGAACACTTTCTGTGAATGACCCATACTATACATCTTCTAAAAACTACTCCTTGTCATGCAATGTAACATTAGCAACACAAACACACTGCTTTAAAGTACTGAAGAAGCTGTGAGCTACTAAAAGGGCAGTGAAAGCAGAGGAACATATATCTATTTCGTTTTATGTGGAGGGATTTACCAAAGCAGCATCATAGTTCTGAGTGAACTGTGTGGCTTCTAGTCCCCAGCCTTAAGGATGAATACGTGTCAATCTGGAGGAAACAGGAAGGGATGAATCCTGGTAAAAATCCTAGTCACTGATGCGTATTATTTCTCTTCAATTACTCGGTATTCCTACATAATCAGAAATAGTGTGCAATGCATTGCTAAGGGAGTTATGTTAGTCTCAAATAGCAGCCTTATAGAGAAAATAAGATTTTCACTACTATTAGCTACAGGAGTTTTTTAGGTAGAAATGGTGAAAGTATGTGTCTCAGAGCTGAGGGTTTTGTTGGTTTTTTGGTTTTTTTTGTTTTTTTTTTTTGTTCGTTTGTTTGGGGTTTTTTTGTTTTTTTTTGAGTGCTAACTTCCTAAGAACACTAGCATTGCTTTTGTGGCCTGTACTGTACTGCAACCCTCCCATGTGAACTGTGATTGGACTCAACCCTGTTGTGGTAGAGCTGTGGGTGAGTTTGACCTTTACAGAGTTAAGTACTCAAAAAGAACTGCTCTTGGCAAAGTGAAAGTATAATGCATTGTCTGGTTGTTTAATTCTCTACACCAATTGGTCTGTATAAAGAATAAACAGATATTTACTGTAAGAGGTTTTATGTGAGCTCAAATGGTAGAGGATTGTATTTTTGGTGTTCAAGTCCCTGTACTTGCTCTTTGCTGTCCAGTTTAAACACCTGTTACACTGGGATCATAAATCCTACTAGTGAAACATAGCCAGCATGCCCTAGAAATTGAGTGGCACTTCAGTAGCCAGTTTCTTGTAAAAAGTATTAGATAGAAACATTCTGTCTTTCCTGCCACCACCTACCTTCTGGAAAAAATAATCTTCTAGAAGGGTAATTGTTCAGTAATGTACAGAAAGCCCATATGTATTCCTTCTGTGTATCTATAGGTATAGATATAGATATATCTCTATAGGTATAGGTATATTGTCCTGTGGTTGTCTAAGTCCACTGAGTAATCCATCTGGGATCCCTTAGATGTGTGACTAAAACCCAGATACTCAAGGTAAAGCAGGATGTTGGGTCAGTGTCTGTTTTCCATAACTTGAAATTAAATGTAGAAGTGACTTCTTTGAAGTAAAGCATTCTCAGATATTGAGGAAGGAGTTTGGTCTTTTGTATGTGAACTACACAACCATTGTGCACACACACTTTTATCCATGAAGCCACCCCAAGTCCTAATGTGGAATTTCAAGGTTCTCTGTTGGCAACATCCATCTTCTGCACCCTCCTCGTATTAGCATTGATCTACAGGGGAAATAGAGAACACGGCTCTGTTATTATATACCTGACTGCAATTTCTGCTCTAGTGATTGAGTGTACATACAGAATTTTTGAAACATGGCCATTCTAACTTATTTTGTCTTCCTGTCAATAGCATGGCACTTGTCCAAATTATGGATCGATATCAGCTGATCTTTTTATGTTAAACTGTAATGAAGTTGCCTCTCTTATTGGAGATGTGATCTTGCTTCAGGCAATGCTTTTAACTGCGAACTTTTGGAATGGAAGTGGGGGAGAAGGGAAACAGAAGCAGAGGAATGAGCAAAAGCCAGAGTGGAGAATAAAAGCATTCCTTCCTCTTTTTGAAAGAGGTAGGAGTTGGGTAAGAGGAGGACTTGGATATGAAGAGAGCTGGCTTGTTGGGACTTGTACTAGTATGGGTAAGAACTGTCAGCCTCTACTCTCTTCAAAGTACTGTCAAAAAGCCAGTGGGGTACACTGGGAATGAAAGCCTGGCTCTCTTGAAATTGCATGCAACGTTACCTTTAATTTCTATTTTAATTTCTATTTTAATTTCTATTTTAATTTCTATTTTAATTTCTATTTTTTTCTATTTCATAAAGTTTGTGAAATCAAATAATCGAAAGCAAAGAGGAAAAATGAAATGAGATGTAAAAGGGGATATTAGATCAGCCATTTTTCCCTTGTGAGCAGGATGAGATCATCTCTACAGTGACTTCTCCAGGTCATTATCTAGTTCAGAAGAGTTTCAGGGTATCAGTGTTGTGTCATAGCTGTAGCACAGAGCAGCTGAATTCCTATAATTTCATAGGAAATTATTCATTCACTGAAATTCTTCAGACTGCCTTTGCCTTTACTTTAATCTTGTTTAATTTGTATGGACGAAATGTAGAGGGGAACTTCTTCTATCCCATTTCTAAGGTAAAAGGTTTGTGGAAGAAAGATACCTTGTCTTGCTTTTGGAAAAAGAGTCTGTGAGGGACTATATTAATTTTACTTTATATGGGAAAAACAATGAAGAAGGGAACTTGGTGGATTTGGAGATGGTAGTCCCTGGCTGAAGTTGACATACACTTTCCTAGACCAAAGGGATGCAGGTATTTTGAAAGGTGTCTTTTTGTGAATCATTTAAGAATAAATCAGTTTCTTTCATGGTTTCTCTCAGAACTGTCTCTGGGCCACTCTTGGAGCTCAGTTTTGAGTGCTATGAATATGTGCAACATTTCTGGAAAACCCAGGAATGCCTCCTATTCCCAGTGCCTCCTTTGTATCTCTGTCCCATATGGGAAGGGAGGTGTGAGGCCTGAGCATTCACCATTTCTCCTTCGTTTCTCTGCAGTGGCAGGTGGGCCAGCAATAGGGAGGGAGCTCTGGGGCACACCAGCTTGCCCCCTGAGCTGTCTGACAGGAGGATAGAGAGCCTGGGGGGCATTGCAGCAGGGACCCCTTGCTCACAGTAAATGCAGCCAGTCTCACATTCTAGCTCTCCTCTCCAGAGTATGTGGGGTTCCCTGGAGGTGTTCTTTCACTGGATCTCTCTTGGTCCCTAGTCTCAGTCAGCAGAGCTTTACTTCTATGTAATTGTCTGTAAGACATTGTTAGTTTCCTTTGCACTTTTTATCTTCCTCTTAAACCTTTTCAGTGTGTGGGTGCTGCCCCTGCCCTTTCACCCCCACACTATATAATTTTATAACTATTTCTGATTCCAGAAGCTCTGTATGCATGGCTTTCTAAATGTTACTGTTACTATTCTTCTTAGTTACTTTATGGAAGTATCTAGAATGATCCATACAAATATAGACTGTTGGACTTGAGAAGCACATGACAAGATCTTCATAAGAATTGAAAATGATTGAGTAGGACTGATAAACTGAGATAAGTGAGGGAAATTAGGGAACAAAGCAAATACAGTTCTTTACTGTCAAAGAACTGTAGCTGAGTTGGAAACTGAGTTTTTATTGCATAGTCTTGTGTAGATACTTTTGATTCCAAGAATATGTCTTCCCTCCTTGGAGCCCTAGCAAGGCCATAAGTAAGACCCTCTACTTCAGGCTAATGCTGAAATAAATAATGAAAAGTTAAGACTCTGATAGTCAAGAAGTTTTTGAAGTTTCAGTCAGTCTGTATTATCCACTTCAGTTTTAGTCTATTACTCTACTGGGACCCTACGTTTCAGTCAGTGAATTTGTACACGTTTTTGTCCCCCTTGATACAAGATTGGCTAACTATAACTTTGGAGGCCTCTTTACAATAGTTTTGTACTTGCAAGCCTACAGTATCTAAATATCTCAAGAAACATTTATGGTTATTTAGGCCTTGGTGAGGGACAGTGTTATTTCAGTTGTACAGATAATGAACTGAGACAAAAGACTGATATTTGTGGAGTAGTACAACAAAATTATGGTAAATCTGGATGGAAAACACCTGTCTTGTTCAAGGGAAAAACTTGAAATTCTAAGACATCTTTCCTTGTAATGCAAGGATGAGAAATTAAATTGTGAATGCTTTTTATGAATTACAGTGAGAGAAAACCTCGAGCATTACTTTCTCTATGGAGAGAATTTAAGATTTTGGTGATCCTACTGTGAAAAGGAAATGAATAGCTTCTTTTAAACAACAGTTTAGTATTGGGAATAATATTGAATATGAAAAATGGAATTTTTCATACAAGTGTTTTAATCCATATAGTTTGTCAAAAGTGGTTGATCTTTGAGAAAAGAAGTTTTGAGTTGCTGAACCTACATGTTTATCCTGAAAAACATGTTAAAAAAAATCCAACTAGCTCTAGTGCCCAGCAAAGGAAATAGAGGGAAGCCACAGGTTTTTTGCAGATAGGTCTTTTGCTAGTATAGGAGGTGAAAATTAAGACTTGTACATAGCTTTTCAAAGAGTTTGATAACCTGTTGGTGTAAATCAGCATAGCTGCACTGAGGTCAGTGAGGTCTGGCTGTCAGTCTGCTCCTAACTGTGCCACAAAGCTACTTTTCTTTTTATTTCTGAAACAAAAAAAAAGCACAAATATTATGGATAAGTTAATATGCTGTAGTGACAGGAGATGGTATTTTCTTCAAGCCTGTGAAGGGAAGTGGAAGAGACAAGAAGCAAAGCTAGGAGACATGGAAAAAAAAAATAAGCCCAACCAAGAAGTTACTTGCTCTTATGAGTAAAATCTTGTTTTAGGAGACCCAACATCAGTCACAAAGAGATGCTGGCAATGCTGCTGCTCAGCAGGTGGCTATAAACACATGTCCCAGGTCCCACAGTTTATGTGACTATTTACACAGGCACAGAGTAAGTGGAAGGGGTTATCCCTGTCAGCTGGTACTCATTGCTACGTGGGCTCCGTTTGCTTTGCTTCGGTGTCAGGGGCAGCAGGAGAGGAATGAATAAAGCTTAGAAAACTCAGCCCAAGGAAAATGAAGTGGATTATTGGATGCTGAAGTAGGATATTTCTAATAACTGATCTGTTGGTTTGTTTGCAACACCAAAAAAGGTGGAACATATGGAGCAAATTGGAGAATAATTCTGTTAGTTTAAAACCAGATTTTTTTTTCCCCTTGGGCCTGAAATACTTGCATTTAGTGTGATTTTCTTTTTGTTTAAAAACAAAGTAAAATGGAATTGAATTTTAAGAAACCATTGCAGATTTGAGTTTAAAGGGCTATACATTTCACATTCAGTATATCAAACTGAACGATCTGGATTTTCAAAAAGTTTGCCTGGGCAGGAATAGCTAAACAAATCTGAAAGAAATTTGCAGTTAGTGTAAATCTGCATTTTAAGAGCTTGCTCAATCACTCCACCCTAGACAAACCTTTGTTTTACATCATCTATGTTCTTATTTCTGAACTGTTTCATACATAGAATGCTTGTAAGCATGGACAATTATGCACAGACTGTTGAATAAAGACAGATTGTGAAATTAGAAAGGGGAAATTCAGCTGTAACCTCACTTTATGGATAGTAAGAGAGTTACACCTCCGAGGATTTTGCCCAATTACTTTGGAAATTAGAAGTCAGACTTAGTAGTGGGTGTAAAAAGAAGAGTGACAGTCATGACTGTGGAAACACTGTGTGGGGGAATTGTGTGCATTACAGGGAAATAAACATCATAGAACTGTAGTTCTCGGCCTTGACTGTTTTCTATTAGCAAACAGGTTACCATAACTGATTTAAACCCTTTCTTGGCAAAATTTAGTTGATTCCAGTGGATTTACACCAGAGATTAATTTAATCTTCAGTTTGTCTAGTTTTCCAGCCCAGAAGGACTATTAGCTTGTGTACTGAGGTCTGCCACAGGCTGCAGAATTTCACACAGTTATTCAGCATCAAATCTAGTAACTGGTATGGTATGAAAAAAAAGAGTGTCTTTCTTCAGGGAAAAATCTCAAGGAAAGGCTTTTGGAAAATTGCTGGAATGATCAAGTGTTCTTTTTTTTTGACAAGGCTGAGACCTTGATTCTATTCCTAATTCTGTGTCAGTCAAACTTCCTCTCCATGCTCTAATTTCCATGCCTATAGCTTGAAGATAGGACAGTTAATCTTATCTGGAAATAAACTTAAATTCCATAGCAGAAGACTGATAAATGTAAATAAAACATCACTGGGTGATTGTAGTCGGCTCCCTCCTCCATCACTTTTGTTCTTCTGCATTTCTCATTTTGCTTTTCCCATCTGCAGATCTGTGATATTTTTACTGAGTGCAATAAATGATGTGCTGACCTTCTACTGCCTTTAGTACCACCTACTAAAATTTTCTCTATGTTTTCTTAAAGAAAAGTACAAATTAAGACAAATTTCTCTAAAATCTTAGGCATTCGAATAGACAAAATGCCAAGCTAGCTTTTAATTTGTTCATAATACAGCACTTCAAGAGCGTGTTTTGTTGCTGTTATTTACGTAGCTGTGTAACAAGATGGGAGGTTCATGACTTTTTTTGTTTCATGTTGCATTTCAGCTTTCTTTTAGTAATTACTCTAGCAAATCTGTCTGCTGAGTATCTCACGGTTGTGTCATTCCAGCCTCTACAGTATTCATGCCATGCTGAGGTTGGAATTCAGATTTTGTGTCTCAAAACACATGGATTCAAGTACCCAGAGACAGTGGTGTGTAGTGCTTGTGTTACGTTTCTGCCCAGGAGAAATTGTCCTGCAGCTCAGGGACTTGGTTCTCTATTATCTCCCGATTTAAGTTGAACATTTGTATCTCTCCACACGAGTATAAAAGAGAAATGACTGATGTGTTCCTTGTCCCTAAGTTTTAGGAAGAGGGACTGACAGCTTTGTAAAGAAAGGATCCATAACCAAATGGACCCATGGGATGTAGGCACTTTGTTAGAGTTCAATATTGCAGTGACAGGTACCTTAGGAGTGAGATCTAAAGATTAGATTATATGGCAAAGGGAAGCCCCAGTTTCCAAGTGTGCTTTGCTGTCAGTGATGGTGTCATGGGCATGAATGTCTTGAGCAAAATACACATCACGGACAGGAAAGACTCAGGAAGAGGGTGCAACTTCTCTGCTTCTTATCTTGGTTTTGCATTTTATTAGATGCTAGGATCAGTCTAGTCCCTATTGTTTTCACAAACAATCTGACGCTCTTGTCTGCAGACTGCTTTAGGGAGGGTTGGCCCCTCTGAAGCCCTACCAACAAGTGCTCTGTAGTTGCTCTTCCCCTGTTTTTTGCCAGCTGAGTGACACTACAGAATCAGTGCTGTCTTTGCCTCTCTAGGCCTTCGGGACCGGTAACAGTCGCTATTTTCCTCATACCTTCTCCGTGCTTTCCCTGATCTCCGGCTGACCCTCCGAGATTCCCCTCTCCTGTCCCTGATCATTTGGTCCCGGGTGTTCCCCGTGCCTCTCCATCCTTTCCCCTGCCTTGTGCTGCCCTGTTGCAGCCTTGGTCCCGGGGGGCTTGTGTGTCCTGCCTCGCCAGTGTTTGCCTTGCCTGGTGCAGCATTCAAGCAACACCTTAATAAAAACCTTTCCTCCCTTATCTCCTCTCTGCTGCTGTGCCACTGGGCTGGGGATCGTGTTCCCATCTCTTTCACACGCACACCTGGCCATAAAACACTGGGTTTGTTTTTAACCTCAAACCAGGGAGCTTTAATTAAAGAGACAGTGACCTCTTTTATGAGTTTGCTCGCATAGGGTTTCAGGGCTATTGTCACATACAGCTCACATAACAGAGCACCATTGCACAAAGCTCCATTTACACATCCTTCCCTGGCTTTTTTCTTCTCCTCTTTTTGTTTTCCAAACGCAGAAGGAGGTTGTTTTCTTGTTTACCCCTAGGCAAAGTTGTCTCTCATGTTAGTAGCCTATGGCTAACAGTTTCTTTGAAGAGAACCCACCTTTCTTACTAACACATGGATGTCATTAGACTTGCAGAAATGTTATTTTTTAATCTATGTAAGAAATAGTCTTCTGGGTATGAATGACTAGACTAGCTAAAACGGATCTTCTTTTTCCTTAGCTAGTTCTCATAGCTGTGTAATGGAATTTGTGTGTTTCTTATGACAAATACTTATTATTCACTGTTGCATTTACCTGTATTCATTAAGTTTCAGGTGCAATAAATAGAATTTTTGATATATGCTTAAGAATGATTTGTGTAGGAACAGACACTAAAATTTGTCCATAAATAGTTTACATGTAATTTAAAGAAAAACTTTCACAAATACAGATGTGTATTCTCCAGCACATATATTCAAAGATATACAAACAGAAAGATACAGAAGTGTGTATGCAGTGCAGAACTTATTTGAGGTATGCAGACTTCTAAAAAAGGCACTCATGCACAGAAAAGAGACAGCTGGGACACAGACACAAGGAACTGCATAATTGGTGGAATACAGAGGCACACAGGATATGCACACACAATAGGAAAAAAACAAACAAACCATGTGGAAAAGCGTAGTTGCCCTCAGAATACACCTTGTATGTAGACCTTTGAAAGCAGGCACAAGGATAAGTCTGCAGGAAAACATGTGTGTAGAAACTGATGCCCAGTTAACTCTAAAAGTAATCTATAAGTTACTGTGGACACACACAGCATGTTCAAGTGCTGGAACTCTCACTGAATTGTGCAAGATTTTTGCATTCAGTGGTGTTACTTTCAGGAAAAGCTCAATTATATGAAAAAAATTATACAGTGTAACTGCAAAGCTTGTAGATATGAGAACACGTGCCCTTACACATACAAATAGGTAGATATATATTGATGTGAATACTGATACATATTTTTTTACTTAGTCTATTAATAGAGATTTGCCTAGACACAAATATACCACACACACAGACCCTTAGACACACACACAGATATACCCATGTCTATGTTCATTGAGAGAGACTCACTCAATATCTGTGTATGTGTGTGTTGGGAGAGGGTCATAACCTCCTCCATTCTTCTCCTGAAGGGGTTTGGATAATGAAGGGAAAAGAAATGAGGCCTGGGGCTAATTTGTAGTGGCATTTCCTGGCCTCTCTTATGCCAATGAAGCTCCGTTTCATCTTTAGCCTTATCAATTCTGCAGTCATGTGGCTTTCCGCTTGGACGCCTCTGTCTCTTCTCCCTCCTCCCCAATCTCCGATGCTAATGGAAACTTCGTTAATGCCATTAATCTGCTGACTGGGACAAGTCAAAAACATATCCACACAGTCTGAGCCAGGGCTGCAAGCGTCCTGGGGCTGCCAAACAGAGGCACCCCTCGTGCTCACTGCATTCATGAAGGAACTTCATATTGATTCTTTTCTTTCTTTCTTTCCTTCTCTGCTTTATTCTTTGACGACTTCGCATCCCTTCAGAACAGGCATCAAGTAGATGGCCTTTTCTTCCTGATCCCTCATAATCATATTTCTTCAAGAATCCTTTCCCTAGTTGCAGAGCTAGTACTTTCCTTCAGTGGCCCCTCATGGTAGCTTTTTTCTTCTTATGCTGTCTTTGGTGACAGACCTGTTATTCCTCTTGCCTAACAGAATTTCATAACTATCCAAATGTTATGTGAACCTGCCTGGGCTGGTCTAAAATGAAAAGCATTCCACTCTACCTTGATATTAGCAGACAGAGTATAAGTAAATCTCTCATTATCCAACCACTGTTACTGTTGTTCTAGTGCAGTTGCCACTAGTTCTGTCCTTGAAGGACTGTGCTGTTGGGGTGCCTTGTCTTCTGGAATGTTCTCAGCTTCCCTAAATCGATTTTTAGGAGTGAGAATATAGCATTGCTCTGCATTTTACTATTATGCCAGGTTTTGTAATACTTTGCCATTGTCTTCTATCACAATTGATTATCATTTTTGGTGATGTATAATTTTCTTGGCTATGACTTCAACTTTCCTTGCCAGTGTAGCACACCTGCAGAAACTTGAAGCTCTGAGCAATGACTCACCATCTCCTTATTTCATAGTGTTGTCCAGTGGCTGAGCATGTGGAAGTTCCATATGTCAGGATTATGCTGGCTGAGGTTTCACCAAGAAGAGAAAATAGACTCTGTGTGATACTTGTTTTAGGAAAAATTTCTGTGATAATCAGAGTTCATAGCTAGCTCCTGAGAATGTCAGGATGTTGAGTGATCTGTATTTGATCTACGAATCTTTATATACATAAATGAAATAGTGACAGTGAAGAAGGAAAAGACAGCTAGGAAAGGCATGCCATTGGAGTTGTGACATATGGATATGTTTCGAAAAAAAGCATTAAATTGATGAAAACAAGGAGAGAAGTTGGCAGTTCAGCATGAACTTTGATGATGTCAGGCTAAATCTGAAATTATATTGGCCACGACAGAAGGCTGAACCTTAGTTGCCACCTTCACGCAGACATCACAGTAAAAAGGGGTTGTTTTACAGGGAGAAGACAAAGAAGTTTTAAGTTCTTCAGCCCTGGTAGGGTTGAAGTCAAAAGTTCATCCTCATGTGGTTTTGGGTACACAGAATGCATGTCATTTCCCACAGCCAGGAGATGCTCCACTGAACTGAGCATCTTCTTCCTCTGCCCGTGCTGGGATGGGACATACTTTTTATCTTCAGGGTATATTAATGCATTGCACTATCTGATGTAAAAAGATTCATGCTGGTTGGTGCCATGCTTCATTTTTAGGCATCACTTAATAAGGGAAAGGGGGAAAAATCAGGTAGACAATGTTACATCTTGGTACTAAAAAAAAAAAAAAAAAGGCCGCTGGGATACTCAGTGCCCTAAAATTCCTATTTAGATGAGTGGGACAGTACCTGTAAACCTAAGACCACCACCTGCTGGAGCACTTTCAGAGCTCCAGTGAAAACAGAGAACTAAAAATCAAATACTTGTAGTCTTAATAAGTACCTGGACAGTTAACAGCTCATACAAGACTACTCATTTTGGTTTAGACATTAAATTTGCTTTCTGTTCTTCATATTCTGTGATTCAGGATTTGAAACTGAAACATTTGGGCAGAAAATGATCATCCCACACTGTTCTGTCCAAGAAGAAATGAAGAAGATCTTCAGGTGAGCAAGTAGTTTGTGTGCATTAAGTTGTTCCATTCCAGAGGGCACCTTATTAGAGAAGCAGAAACACCAGGAAGCTAAGCCCTATGCAAGAACTAAAATTGTTCAGCCCAGTGACTTTGGCAAGTTGTTTAATCTCTTTGTGTATCTAGACTTTTTCTGCTTCGAATATTCCTGTCACAAACTTCTTGAGAAAGAAGTTTCTTCCTATGGGTGAGTCCAGCTAGAGAGCTGGTCATCATTTTGGCCAAAGTCACTCTACAGTAATGTAACAATCTATGCCTGCATAGGCAGGAATTGTGCATTAGACTGAGAAGTAAAAGATGCTTTAGACTTCTGACTGGTGCCAATAAATAAATAAATTCAGCAAAGCCTGCATTAGCTGCCTTGGGTACAGGGAGCCTCCCAGCTGTGGCAGCACAGAGCCTATTGAGGTTAAATTTGGATCATGTCATGATGCAGCCTTCATGCTGGGAAAGAAGTTTAAAATGTCAGTGCTATATGGGTTTGGAAAATTTATATTTGAATGCCACTGCTATGCACAAAACTGCTGCTGTCCACTGGTTGTATGCTCTGACCTATTTTTTTGATCAGTTTTTTCTAACTGCTGGACTCATAGGAGCTGTCATAGAGCTATGCAGATGCTGCCCAGCTTCCATTTTGTCATGGAAAATGTTCAAAAAGAGGTGGTGAATGCAGTTTTTCAGTGAAGCAGTATTTTATTACAGTCATGACACTCCAAAGAGATGGAGTAGATAAAGTTTGTTGGTTGAAATAACATCAACATATCCATTGGTCTGAAAACCAAGCTTTTTTCCTACTTTGTGCTGTTTTTTGTATTACAAAATTTTATTTTTTAAAATGAAACCTGTGAGTGGTAATCAGGCAATGCAGCTTTTACTTCTGGTTCTGTTAAAAATTTGTGTTTTGCTCTTGGGATAGCACAGTCTGTGTTTGCATAATCCATTTGTAAAGTGAGGAAAACAACAACTCTTTCTTGCATTCTGTCTAACATGGACTTGCCTGGTGCAGTGCCTGTTTCCATTCAGTGAGCCACAGCCTTGCCTGAGGAGTCACTCCTCTCTCTGTTAGGCTTTTCTGTGCAGGCTTCGTGGGCTTCTGGGTTTGGACCTAAAGGCTGGGAATCAACCCATATTCCAGCATCTCTATAGCTCATCTTTTACCTGCAGGTGGGTAGTACTTGGTGTGTTGTGATGTTGGAACACTCAGCTTCTGTATCACTGAGGGATAAACAAAACAGGATTATAGCACTGTCTCCTTTTTATTTACCTTTATATTACTGCTATCTTTGCTTTCTTCTTCTGGTAAGTTTGGTGACTGCCCTGTGAGTAATCTTTAAGCATTACTGGAGGGAAAACCTAATATTTTGATGAGTACAGCTGTTTCTGGTGGTAACTGTAGAAAAGAGCTTGAAGACTTTGTTGTTTTTTGGGTTTTTTTTTTAATTCAAGAGTGATGTAATGAAATCTGGGGAGTGGCCTTTCCTGGAAACATTGGGACCTACCAGCTCATGGCAAGAGAAAACTGGTATGACTCATGACAAAATATAGTACATTCTTTGATGCAGAGGGCAGAGAATTGAAACCCTCACAAATGCAAATGAGTCTATGTTTTTAAATCCTTGCAATCAGCAAGGGAAGAAACTTCTTTGCTTTAATGAAAGCACAATAAAAAGTAATACTTGCAGAGTTTATTTAAATCAGAGATGCTAGGCTCATTAGGCAACTGGATTAGAACATGACTCTGCCTCTTATTGGCACATAAGAATCACGTTTACTACTTTGAAAATACAGTCACTTCTAGGAAGGGATACTGGAGATCTTTAACTTCAAAAAATCTCCACAAACCATGGACATAAGATTAAGACAGGAAAAACAGAATAGAAGGTACACAGTGGAGGGAAAAGCTTGCCATCCTAGGAACCATTGTCAAAAGGAATATTCTTGTAAAATCTTGCAACAACCCCCTGGTTTACAGGCTTTGTGTAAAATGTTTGAGTCCTGTTGGGTGGTGCCTCTGGCAGCCGGCTGGCAGCACCAGTGCGCGGCTTTAGGAGCACTGCCATGCACAGCACAGCTCCCTGGAGGGCTGCAAAGCCAAGAGCCAGCCAGCCTCACTCTGCTTGGCCTGTCAGTGTTTAAATAGGGGCAAAATCCCACCCTCTAGTTCCTCAGGCCATAGATGAATGCTTTTGACTTGAGAGGAAACAGGTTTATGCTCTGATTTTGAAGAAGGTGCAAGGGAGTGAAGGTCCTTGTTTCTAAAAGCTTGCAAAAGTTGTTTAGTTTCATGTAAGAAAGCTGACCAAATTGGATACCAAATGCTTAAACTGCAGTAGAAATCCTTATCCTGGAAAGCCTGTTGTCCAAACTGTTGCTTTGGAGTCTGATTCATGAAGCCATGGCAGCAGTTTTCACCTACTCCTTGGTACAGCCTTCAGCTGCAACATCAACCAACATCTCAGTTCTTGTGTCTGGGCTGCAATCTAGGAATAAAGTTTGAGAGCTATCAGTCTATGAGTCTAAATTCTTGGGAGCTTCTGATTTAAACAGGCAAAGGAGGTGCTCTTAAACATGATTTACAGAGTGTATGAATCTGCTGGTTCAACCAAAGTTCATGGTAGATTTTTCTGCCTCACACATGAACTCATCTAGCCAGGGAAACATCAGCTATATATATCCTCTTTAGAGATAGATCACTTTTGTGGATGCCCCCAAAGAGAATCTATGGAAAGAAATGTTTCTTTGCAGTACTGGAAGAAGAACTATAAGAGAAGCTGGAGGTTGGCACTGTAGCAGCTGCTACTCTAGGATACTGTTCTGGGCTTTGGTGATAGCAAGAAACAACAATGTTTTTTCTTGTTGTAGTAGTTTGGATTTTTTTGTATGTTTGGGTTGCTTGCTTGCTTGTTTGTTTTGTTCTTGTTATTGCTCCTTATGCCACAACGGAGGGGATGTCACCTTCTCTATTCTGTAAACTCCATCTAGTAGGAGTTGCTGAAAGCCATTGTGGTTTGTAGTTTGGTTGCCTGTAAGAAATGAATGTGCTGCCCTCAACCAGTTTCCCTACAGATGACAATAATGGCAATTTAGCTGTTTATTTCAGGTTCTTCTGAAGTGAAGTCATGAAAAGGGAGTTTACCTTATTGCGACACTTATTTTATGATCTCTTTAAAAGAAAGAGAAGGATTAGGACTTGGGATGAAGTCCTGAGACTGACCTCGATGTCCAGAGCTCCAGCCTGACCTCAAAGCCACAGAGAGAACAGTCACCAGACACTTTAAGTGAGTCTGGGCTCCACTTTTCATCTGTCAGAGCAGCAGTTTAAGAATCAGAGCTCTGTTTGCCCTACTTAGCCCCAGTACTAACGGAGGAAAGCTGTTGGCACAGGGACCAGACTGTCACTTTTGTGACCGAGGGAGGAAAGAGAGGAGTCTTCACCCCATCTTCCTTTTCAGACAGTCTCCAGGAGTTTTGGAAGGAGCTTTTTACAAGCCCTCTTCTATTGTTGGCCAGGAAACAAAGGATGGAGGAGCTGGATTTAAGCATAATGACGTGAGCTCCTCCATGCAGAAAAACCCAGCTGAGAGACCCCCCCTGCTCCACACACACACAAAAAAAGGAAGAAAGGGGGAGAAAATCTTTGAAAATAACTAATTAAAGTTGTTTTAGCCTCTCTCTCTCTCCCCTCCAAGGGCGCCTAATCTCACAGGGGGCAGAGGGGGAGAGAGGCAAGAGGAACAATGAGAACCATCCCCCCTTCTCTACACCCCACCTCCTGGTCTCTGAGGTTTTAAAACAAGAGGCCACTTTAAGTTAATGAGCTATCAGCTGACTGGGAGAAGTCTCTAATGAAGCCTGATGTTCACACATTCCCTAGCTTGCTGAATAGGCCTCTGCCAATCTCATAACTGTCAGAAAGTTTCATTCATAAAATCCACATGCTGGGGGTTGTGGTGATGGGGGCAGGGAGGGAGCTGGGTGGAGATGGAAGAGAGGAAGTGTGGGGTGGAGGTCTCCATGTGCAGCAGTCAGCCCCAGAGGCCAAACAGGAACATGCATGGCTGGGGCTGGCAGGCTCGAGGATCCCAGGGACCTGACTCCACTCTCCATTGTCTGGCCAGTAATTAGGAAGATCCTTCACATGGTTCTGGAGGACATTGAAGTCTGTAGGGATAATTAGTGAAGATTTAGGGGATGTTCCAGCTTTTATGTCACCAACTTTGCTAGGGCCACAGGGGCAGGTGCTGGTGGCACGAAGCCTAGGAGTCATTCTGGGGCTTTGCCTTGCCTCTTGTCTCCTGGCAGTTCTTTAGGAGCTGTGCTTATGCTTTGGGGGAAGAACAACAAAAAGAAAGGGAAAAGTCTGAAGGAAAAGGCATAATGCTGAGACAGGAAGAAAGTCTTGTTTACTTTACTGTAAGTAAACTTGGTGGTGATGTGTGCTGGAGCTAATTCTCCTTGGATACTGCATGTGCTTTTGGCACTAGTAAATAGGAAAGATGCAAACACAGGTCAAAATCTGTGTTCTTCCAAGGGCTGGACTATGGTTCAAGCAGCAAATCAGCATTGTAACCAACAGTAATTGAGGGCCACTGTATTCTTGTGTTTTGCAAGTTTTGACATAAGACAATTCAAGGTCTTTCCTGAAGTTTCCGAGCAGCAATGCCAAGCCTAGAGTTTTTTGGAAGTTATGGATCTAATGCTCAGAGCACAGGAATTGGATCTTAGAGCATTTGGCTTTTCTCTTTCTCTTTGAAACTTACTTCTCTGGTGTATCTGTTTAATCTGTTACCAAAAACAAAAGGGAAAAAGGCTGTACACCTCAAGGCAGGAAATACACTGAACATGAGGGTTCACTTTTGGTCCCTTCCAATCCCCAAGTCAGTGTGCTGGAGTAGGACCAGGGCATAATTGTTGGAGTATCACTTAAATCTTAGTTGTGACAAAAGGCACAGTTAAATGAGAAACAATCTCTGCCTTGGGGAGCTTACAGTGTAAATATACAGTGCAGATTGAGTGGAAGAAAACCACTTAAGAGTCTTACTCAAAGACCACTGAAACAATAGTAGGATCTCTGTTAACTCTGAGGAGCTTTGAAACTTGATCATCTGCCTGCTATTACACGGGGTGTCTGAATCAGGGCTCTGAAGTCAAATCCTATCTGGGACATAACTACAAGGTCAATTTTGTTCATATGTTTCTTTTATACACTACAAAGAGAACGGGATTGGATTTTTCAAAGTATAATAAGAAATTAAGGATGAATATTCTTGACACACAGGACAGCATGTGCTGGGGGCACAGGTTTCTCAACCAGTTTCCCTAGTTAAGGGCATTGGATTGCTTGAAAACATGAATATGTTGGGAAAGCAGCTGCCTTTGAAGATTTCTACGGACTGGAGTACTAAAATGAGTAATGAGTCAATGACAATGTTTCATTCACTAAAGCTTCTGGCTTTCCATCTATTTTGTCCTATCATTGAAATTTCACTAGAGTAGTGTGGAGAACTATGTGGTTCTTTGTATATGGCAGAGGCAGTGCTGAAGAGAATGTAAAGGGGATTTGACTGCAAACTGCAAAGTCTGTGGTGTGGTTGAATAATCAGGAAATATTTTTCCTCTAACTGCTTCCACAGAGTTTTGATTTTTCCTTTCTTTACACATGGTAGCTCTATTACTCAGTTTTGTTGCATTATAACAGTACCTGCATACCTGACCACATTTCTTTGCTGCTATTTGCATTTTGAAGGTCAGGAAACAAACCACAAAGTTTTGGGGTGGAATCCATGAAAGAGTTTAGATCTTGCACACTTGGTTTCCAGGCAGCTTGTTTGCAGTGAAATCCAAGTATTTGAGTTAAATATGGGCAGCTGTAGATGTAAGTACATGGGAGTTGTGTAAACTGGTGGGTGAGAAGCACTGAAGAGCAGGGTGGAATCCAGTCTGGCAGGTAGGCACTTCTTTCTTGCCTGGAGAGAGACACCTGTCTCTTTACATTGGTTCATAGCTGTGCATATGTTCTTATTGAGGTCTGCTCTTGCTGTATGAATACAGCACTCAAAACTGGATATAGGTCATAAATGCTTTTGAATATTTCTGTGGTGTGGCTTCTTAAATTGGTTCTGATGGTAGCCTTCCATTTTTTTACAAATAATCAAACATTCTGATGAGAAAGCAGTAGATTAGCACTTCACAAAGGCTGAAGAAGTTTCTTGGCTGAAGGGAGGGCAAACCTGCAGAAGAGGAGGAATCTCTGATGTATAGCTATTTACATGCTATATAACATGTAATGGACTCTGTCTTTTCTCTTCCATGTGCTGAGCAAGGATCATCTTTGGATTGAAGTTGTGTTCAACTCTATCTATTGCTCACTGAACACCTGCTCTTAGAGTTGGACCTGAAGCTGTTCATTTTTGTTGTGGTGGTGCTAGTCACTGGTTTAGATGCTGACTTAGCTCTCCAGCTTAACTTTACTACTGAGTTTTCTTGCTCTGGAATGCAGCACTAACCAGATCTATCTTAGCTGAAGTCTGAACGGTCTCTATTTGTGTTGGGTTTGATTATTTTATTTGTTTTTTAGCTCTCTCACTATTTCCTATCATCAGTATTTCTTGGTGACTGGTGTACAAATTGCTGACACGGAAGACACAAATTAAATATCATCAAATTAAATATTAGCAAAACTGCTCATGCCAGTTTTTGTCCTTTTTGTCAGTTTTGCCTCTTGGTAATGCCACTGCTCACTCCCAGCACTCCTTTGTCCTTTATCAAGTCTCCTTCCCACTCAGCACTACATTGCTCTTGCTGATATTAACTTTTTCTGGCAAATCCCACAAACAATTTTGTGGAGTGCTTATTTTCTGTCACTGCTGCTTATATTTATTTAGCAGCTGGAGGATGACTGGGCTCTCTGTGGTTGAAGGGCCCTCCTGTATGCTTTAGACTCACTTGGATGCTCTCAGCCTGATCTAAGGGCTCTCCAACAAGGAGCCACCAACATGCCTCTCAGGAGTTCAGGAAGCATCTGCTGGAGGGTTTGTTCCAGTTGGGTCAGGGACTTGCTCACAGATTGGTAAAGGAGGAGGGGAGCAAACAGACAGGGTACAGCACTAGATGAGGAGCTTATCCTGTGTCATGGGTTGTGTTTCCTCTGTATATGAGCCAAGAGGGACCCCTTGCTTTACCAGCCTCTCATGTGAGCATTCATCCGACACAAGAGGCTCTACTCCTTTCCCCTTGGGGGGATGCTGAAGGCAAGAGCTCTTGAGGGCTAAAGAAAACAAAACAATGTTTGCTTAGCTGGAGAGCAGAGTGTGCCCTGCGTAAATTGTACTAGGACCTGAAAGTGCTTCAGAAATGAAGTGCCTCTAAAACTGGCTCCACAAAATAAATGTGAGGCAGGATGGTGGCATTTCCCCAGCTGATGGGGTGTCCCATTGACTCATTTGAGGTCATAGTTTGGTTACTCTGAGCCTTAGCTTCAGGAAAAATGACATGAAAGACAAAGTTTTGTCAAGGAAAAAAGGATTCTGATAGTCCTGCTCCTTGTAGACAGCCAACAAAAAGCCAATGTGTGTGTGTCCCTTGTGATCAGAGTGCAAGGGCTCTACTCATGGGAAGGAGAGAGAGGAAAAGGATTTTCTCTCCACTAGCATGATAAAACAATCCATGATGATGGGAGGAGGTCAAGGTAGATTCTTTGTTCCCAGTGTCCACATTCAAAGACTTGTAGGAGCGAAAGGCACTTGCTGAATGCTGGGATGTTTCAGGTGGGACAGTTTCTGTTTCTAAGTCCATGTTTCTGTGTCCTCTCTGTGTTAGAGGTTTTTTTTTACTCTTTGTGCTGGACCAGTGAAAAATACAGGTCCTATTTCTAATTTTAGGTATCCAGTTCAGGTGTGCAGGCCGAGCTGGCACATTTACAATGTACTTATTGAAGATGTAGTACCCAGCCTCACATGTATTTTGTACTCTGCAGGAACCAAAATTTTGAAAATACAGTGTTTCTAGTACAGTAGGAAGAAAATACTACTTCTTGCCACATACCCACCTCCTGTAGCCTTTGTTTCATTTCTTATCTCTGTATACAGAAGTGTCTCATCATACAGAGGGGGTTTCACTTCCAGTATACAGTCCATTGCAGCAGTCAGTTCCCAGACTTCTTTTGCCTCTGTAGGCACCTTGAGGATGCTCTGTATTTCTAGGACTGCCTTATTTCCCATAATGTTTTTTTCTCGGTGAACTTGAACTGTATCTATGCTGGCTGTTAATTATTCTCATTCTGAGTTATTAGTGACCCTTACAGAAGTGGGGATATCAAACTAAGTGGTTCTATGTTTGTGGTCTCTTTCCTCCACGATAGTAAACCTGATACTACAGTAGAAGATCAGTTCTGTTGTGTAGGGAAGCATTTTATCCCACCTCAGTGTTAGATCAATCATTTGATGTTCCCAGCAATTCAGTTTGCAGGGTGGGGGGATGTCATAAATTGGTTAGGCTGAAAAAAGCCTAAACTTCTTTTCTATCCAAGCCTCTTTTATTTTTTCTTTTCTTTTTTTTCACCCTGTGTGTATTTTTGAAGCCTGCAGTGGATTTTCTGGACTTGTGACATGAGTTTTTATTATGCGGTGCATTAGAGCCCTTGTGAAAAATAAAACATGTGATGTGGAAAGTCTCTAGTAAAGAGTGACTCAGGAAAAGGAAAACAAAACCCTTCAGTCTAACGAAAGAACAGACTGTGTGAAAGTAACTTGGTATTTAATTGGAAATTGCAGTCAGTCTGCAGATGAAACAGCCTTGCTGGCATCTGCAGGTGGGTGTTTTGCTTATGCTTTACAGTTCTCCTTCCTGCTTGTGCTTGTGAATGCGTTTTGCCTGTCAGCTCAGAGGGGCAGGCATGGCTGCAATTTGTGGCTGTTCTTTTTCCAGAAGTATCAGCAGTTCCCAATATCACAAGTGTTGCAAAAGTGTGTTAGTAAGAAAGACCCTGCAGAAAATACCTTACAGTACAAATGGGTGTGACAGCCCTTGTTTTAGAGATGGAGAATGCCTTTAGAGGTCATTAGAGATAAGTGATGTGACCAAGACCATGCAGGGCCTTTTGCACTCTAAATTATATCTGGGACTTCTACCTCACGGGTTCAGAGCTCATGAGGGCATTTTAATAGAGAAACTTTAGGAGGTGCACTGACATACATTCATTTAAGGTAAACGTGATCTGCCATCTTGGGCCAAACCCCAGATTTGCTTTCATCAAGTCTAATTATGATAATGGTTCATTTAACCTCTCTGCCTCCCCCTAACTTCCGCTTTAAAGCAAAGGTGCACTGGCTGAGAAACCTTGGACTGCACAGTTCCATTTTTAGCTCTGTCTGACTCATTTAATGATTTGGTCAGGTTAGTTTGTCCTTGACTCAGTTTCCCCACTGTCAAAATGGCACTAATAACACTGTCCTGCTTTTTGAGGAAGGGTTATGAAGATAAATTAGTTTTGGCTGGAGAAGAGTCCTGCAGGGCTAGCAGAATTGGAAGGAGACAAGCGTGCTCTCTGTTGCAAGTATTATCTATCACTTAGGTTTCTCACAGCCCTCCTTGACTTTTACTGACTATGTATTCTTTCTCCTCTTGCAAATCGCCAACGTGTATATTGATCAGCAATATCCCTTGCACAGATTACAGGGCCATCTCTCCATCAATTCTTTGCCCTCTCAGAGGCAGATGGTTTTACAGTTGTGAGAGTGAAATCCTGGCCCTGACAATGTCAACAAAGCCAGGATCTCATCCCTGGTTTTCCACTACACGAGTGCTTCCTGTTCTGTACAAAGACTGACTATGGGGTGACTGCTGCTGTCTCTTTCTAGGGCTCCTCTAAAGAAGAGCAATCCTCTCAAAAAA
>VWYP01020634.1:24659-190322 GCA_013400435.1 Pycnonotus jocosus | reverse complement strand
AAAAAAAAAAAAAAGCAGAGATGTTTTCAGAGGCAGACAAAGTGATGTGAAGTGAAGGGATGGTTGGAGATGGAAAAACCAGCCACACAACAATCTGACTTCTTCTAGAGAGGGTTAAGTACTAAATACCTCTTACTGGGTCACTTAATGATGGATGGTAGTTAGTGGGGGTGGGGTAAAGCTGACTTCCAGCCCTGCATCACTAAACAGTTCATTAGGAAAAACACACACAATGGAAAATGGCAGAGAGGCTCAAGTGTCCAATTTCTCTCTTGAACTCTCTGAACAGGAGGCTCCAGTCAGGGGAATCCCTGCCACCCTTTCCCCCCCTCCTTCTCTGGCAGTTTCTTTATTAATTAACGGAGTTGGCTGGGGACGGAAATGGAGGACAATAATCAACATAGATGGGTCTGCAGACCTATTTTTAATAATGTGCTTTGCATCTGTCCTAATTGGTATGGAAACAGTGACCTGATTGGAACGACCGGGAGCCTCTTGGGGCCTTTCTTTCTTCCTTTCTCTCCCTCTGTTTTCTTTTTTGTTTGGTTGAAGTTTGACTTGGTGGGAGTGGAGGGGCCAGTGGGTAAGAAATATAAAACCTAACCTTAGGGGCTGTTCACAGGCTGGGGAGTTGAGAGGGGTGACGTACTGGGGAGTGCACGGCTCGTGGGGGCAGGGAGGCCTGGATTGGAAAGTTGGGCGTAAATGCCTCCAGCACAGACAATCTAGCTGCCCTGAAGAGCTGAGGCCAAGCAAGGGAAGGAAGGGCAGCAGCTCTCCTGGTTTAGTGTGATGATGAGGAGTATGGTGGCTTTTTTGGGTGAGACAAGAAAAGCTCAGAGACAAGAGAACCACCTCAAGAGCCAGCTGATGGCCAGTCCTTACCCTGCTGTGTAAGAAATGTGCATGCAGTGAGAGACAGCTCCTGTCTGCAAGAGGATTTCAACCTGAAATAGACAGTGGGGGAAAATGGATGATTTGATATCAGAAGGTGGCTTAGGAACAAATTGTGGCCCAGAAACTTGACTCCCTCAATGCTGCATGAGCTACTTACCAGACCACAGATATAGCTGCCGTAATGGCTTAGAGACACCACACTGGGGAATCCAGTACAAATGCTGTATGCAAACATACAGAAACATACAAAGACTGTGCCTGTATGGGGAGACAGGATAAAACTGAATTTCATTGTGGTATGTTCTGCAAGGTGGTAAAATTTACCTGTTGCAGCTGCTGACATTCTTAACATTTGCCTGTTCACACTGGATGCCTGTTGGGGTGGGATTGCAGAGACTGAGCACCACTGAACCTAAGGAGCAATGTGTCCCCATGTTTTCTCCATACAGCTGGGCTCTCTGTCCTGTGGCTGCCTGGGGATGCAGCTGAAGGACTGCTTTCTTCTTTCTCCCACCTATTTAAATAGCTCGCAGCAGGCTCTGCAGGCTGTGCTGTGTTTGTCCACTCTGCCTTCCAGTGTCTTCACAATCTCTGGAAAGTAGCTCATGAGGCTGGAGCATTTGGAACACCACCTTTCTCCACACAGCCATAGTCTCCAGCAGAGCAGAACTGAATAGGAACTGAAAATCTGTCCTCATGGGGAGGATGGAACTTGTGTGCCCAAGCTGAGGAACTTGTTACCCAAGCAAGAATCATGCTGGGTGTCTTTGCATTACAGTCTTGGTGCCAAATTACTACCTTGCCAACTTCACTTTCTGTCAAAAGCTTGTGTGTGTGCCACTGTCAAACAACAGGATGAAAAAACAGGTCAAACCCCTGAAATTATCATGAAATAAGTGATTTTCGTATAGGCTAGCATAGAAATTGCACATTATTTAAAATAAAATGAAACAGATGGATGGAAAGATTGGCTCAAACAGCCATTTTTGTATCTTCCCCTTCGATGTCTCAACATTTCCAAGTCTGACCATTTTATTTTGAGTACTACAGCAATTATTTTTTCCCTGTAAGCCCCAGCTCATAGGATGAATTCCTGTAAGTAAGAATCTCAGCTTTCTTTTGAGGAAGATTCCTCTTATGCTTGCTATGGAAAACTTGAAGAAATGGTGTTATTGCCCTCAAAAGGATCAGAATGAGAAGCTGAAAACAAGATCTCCCACATGTATTGCATTTAATAATAATAAGTCTCTGGTGCTTTTTTCCAATCTCTGTTTTATGGGGCCTTGCTTGCTAACCTGGGCTACTTAGGCAGCATTGCTAAATTCAGGCCCTGTTTATGGATGGCAATCCGTGGTGTATATATAAAACCCCTTTATAAAGAGGAAAGAAAGAGAGAAAAGAATTGCAATATGAAATGTAGGGGGAACAGGCAGCGACGGCTGCCGCCGCGATGCGTGAGGAGTTGGCCAGGTCCCATGTAAATCAAGGACAAAGTTGACTAATTTCCTGGGTCGGTCATGGTGAAAATATCACATTTCATGGTTTGTTGCCGATTCATAGAAAAATCCTATTAAAACCGGGCAGATTACTTATACAATTTAAACAAATGATGATCAAAGATTATAACATGTTCTGTGAAGAATGAAAAGGAATAGAAATGAANATTTTCGTATAGGCTAGCATAGAAATTGCACATTATTTAAAATAAAATGAAACAGATGGATGGAAAGATTGGCTCAAACAGCCATTTTTGTATCTTCCCCTTCGATGTCTCAACATTTCCAAGTCTGACCATTTTATTTTGAGTACTACAGCAATTATTTTTTCCCTGTAAGCCCCAGCTCATAGGATGAATTCCTGTAAGTAAGAATCTCAGCTTTCTTTTGAGGAAGATTCCTCTTATACTTGCTACGGAAAACTTGAAGAAATGGTGTTATTGCCCTCAAAAGGATCAGAATGAGAAGCTGAAAACAAGATCTCCCACATGTATTGCATTTAATAATAATAAGTCTCTGGTGCTTTTTTCCAATCTCTGTTTTATGGGGCCTTGCTTGCTAACCTGGGCTACTTAGGCAGCATTGCTAAATTCAGGCCCTGTTTATGGATGGCAATCCGTGGTGTATATATAAAACCCCATTTATAAAGAGGAAAGAAAGAGAGAAAAGAATTGCAATATGAAATGTAGGGGGAACAGGCAGCGACGGCTGCCGCCGCGATGCGTGAGGAGTTGGCCAGGTCCCATGTAAATCAAGGACAAAGTTGACTAATTTCCTGGGTCGGTCATGGTGAAAATATCACATTTCATGGTTTGTTGCCGATTCATAGAAAAATCCTATTAAAACCGGGCAGATTACTTATACAATTTAAACAAATGATGATCAAAGATTATAACATGTTCTGTGAAGAATGAAAAGGAATAGAAATGAACGTGCATCTGGTGAGATGGGGCCAGCTGGGGTTTGCATACAAACTTGCTATTTTAGCAGGGCGGGGGGAAGGGGGAGGCGCAGGCGGCCGGGGGGCTCCGTGGCNACGGATGGATGGATGGATGGAGCCGCGGAGTGCGGCCTTTGGGCACGCTGCTGCCCATCGTGGCTTTCCCACTCACAGCCAGGTACGGTGTGCCCAGTGCGGCTCAGCCGGAGGAGACCCTGCGCTCGGCCCAGACCCTAAACCCGCACTAACTTGCGATCCCATAACATACTGCATCACTTCCCAGTTGCTCAGGAGGAAAAGCCTAACCTGAAAACCAACAAAGATTAGGATGTGAAATAAAAATGAGTTTTAGGTCTCAACAAGAGAACGTCTACACCAGCGGTAAGCCAGAGTGTTTCAGATCCCTGCATAGATCTGTCCCCTAGTCCTCATCAGAGTGAAATGTGTGAAACCTTCACAAGACCTTCACAAAGTGTCAAATGTGACAACTGGACACTGAAGAAGAGAATATAGAGGCATGAACGCATGCTTATGTTGTAAAGAGCAGTGGCTTTGTGAAGTGATTGCGAAGGAGGAGGTGAAATGGGTAAACAGAAATGCATCTGCAAAGAAAATGGCAGAAATTTTAGCAAATACAACCAAATGATTGGCGTGAGGATGAGGAAAAAGACAGGTTTTTGTTTTGTGTTTTTAAACAGGAGATTTCTGTATTTCAGTGTGAAATTGTTACAACAGACAGGGTAGAATTTAATATTTTCCTGTGTACTGCTGAGCATCCCATTTCAAACAGTATTCCATGTGAGACCTATTCTAGTGGTTTTCAAAGCCCTCATAGCTTGGAAATCAGGCTTAAATAATCTTCTGACATCACCACTCACTTTCTGAGGCTAAACATCCTGAAGCAGTAGACCACTGATGCTCCTGTCACGAAGCTTGTTTTGCACAGCTGCCTGTCCAAAGTCCTCTACTGAAGCTTTCCCAAACACTGATAGAGTAGGCAGGACTTGATGATTTTAAAGGTCTTCTCCAACCTAAATGATTTTATGGTAGTGTGGGAATTTGGTTGCATCTGAAATTTAAGGATGAGGAGTATAAATTTATCCATACTGGCTCTTCTTTTTAATCTATAAACCCAGGAAATTGTTGCAATAAACTTGTCTCTGCATGGCCTTGAACTCCAGATCCAAACTCTAATGCCATCTCTAACCCCAGGGTTGTCCAGAGCTAAGGTATCCATGGCTTCCTAGTAATTCAGCATAACATATTTAAACATTTGGACAATTACCCTTAACTTTTCTTCAAGGACCAGACAAATAAGCACCAAAACCTCTTGCAACAAAGCCAAGCCCTAACCTTACTGATCATTGTAACACAAGGACTCAGTGCTGCAGAGAAATTAAATGTGTTTGTGGCTATCAGCCTCTTGTCTTACCACTGAGGACCTGGGAGAGTTCTGCAATGGAGATATGAGATGCTGCAGAGCCTCCTGTCTCAATCCTTAAATGTGAGCTACTTGCAGGATCATTTATGGCTAAAGAACCTGTTGATCTGTGAACACTAACTATGAAAAACTCAAATCCACTGAGGCAGGTTGCAGTCCCGTTGCAGGCTGGACAGAATTCATCAGAAAATCTGCACTAAATCTTAGTTTTAGTCCTCACTTTATTCCTGACACGAGTGATGGCCTAGAAATCCAGCAATGTCCAAAAGTTAATCAGAAGATGTTTAAATATGCTGATACTGATTTTACCACTTATCTTACCTCGAGCAATGATGCCATTCCATTTCCAGCATTGATCATGGCTCAGCAACCCCATTCTGTCTGACAATTAAAAATGATACATTTTAATCTACTTATCCCTGAGCAGGTTTGGCAGAATTGAGCAACAAAAATTGTTTAGCAGAGCCTCATTTCTGGAATGCTAAGCTAGAGTCTAATTGTAATCCTAAACCTGATTTGACCTCTGCCCAGATGCTTGCCATCAGTGAAAAATAAAGAATAAATATTTGACTATAGCAACATTAACTTTCATCCAGTTTTGTGAGTCTTAAAGATTTAGACAATTAATTTGCCCCTCTAATCTCTCTTGTTCCAGACTCTATCCCCAACTCCAATCCTGTTTTTGATGACAGCTTAGAAACTCAGAATTTGGCTTTCTCAGCTAGTGGTATCAGACCTTGGCTCTTCTCTACAGGTCTGACAGTGGTCAGTAGTGAATTTGGCTTTTTACAGATCCTACTGTCCCTAAGCATAACTCAAATCCCAACCTGCCATCATTATACACTGTACTCTCATTGTCACCAGGCTTGAATCTATTTGTTCTAGCTTTATTTGATTTTGCAGAATTCAGCAAATATCCATCTCTCTGTCTATATCTCTTTAATTTTGTTCCTAACAATAAACCACTGGTCTTTACCACAGACCAACCATTTTTTCTTACTTCAAAATCAGGAATAAGACATTTGACTCTACTGACACTAGAGTGCTCTGGTATGGATAATCTGTGTATTCAGTGATTTGGCTACAAAGAACTGAAAATTTCGTTTTCCAAAAATAAATGATTTCACACCTTGAGTGCTGAATAAATAATTTAATTTCTATGAATTCAAGGGGAGCTGAGGCTGATTTATGCTAGCTGATAGTTCTGGTCTGGTACATACAGCTCTTTGCAATAGAAAGTACCTAATGCTGCTCTGTGGTTTAAACAATCTTTGTGCTTTTATAACAAAATGTGTACAGAGCACTGCTGAGTAGAAATCAAGAATGGTCTATAAACAGTATGTGCTCTTAGCTATATCCTGTGCCTCTCTAGGCTTGTATATCCTTTATTCTGGCCAGAGGGTGTGAACCAGCACATGGGAATAGCAGCTGGACAATGTGGTGGAAGTCATGGTGCTTGCAGGAACAGCTGCAAGTCTCCCTATTTTTAATTCAATATTGAAAATAGTGGTATTGGCTTTTTAGATCATGACCTGTTCCAGTGCTGCTAATTACACTTGTGACATGAATGGCCATAGTAAGGAACCTGGGGCACTGGAGTTAATTTTATAGAGGATGCCTTTTATGTGAGTTTATGTGATTAAATGTCATCTTTCTTGGAAAAATGCCACCTGATGTACATTAATTTTTGATCACAATGCTGAATTAAGAAACTGAACTGGACATGAATTTGTTTATTCACTTTTGGGGAGTAAAGTGACTTCCACTTTGTTTTCAAGTAGGCAGTCAGGATTGAGTGGGAGAGGCTGTTCTGGATAGGGCAACCCTGTGAGAGCAGCTGGTGTTACTCAAAGGTAAAATAAAATAGCACACATTTTAAGTTGGAGAGAAAGTGAAAACCACAGATAATTCTTTTCCTACCTGATACTATGAATAAGCATCTTCCAACAGTGATGTCTCTGTGTAACAAAGCAGCCTTAAAGACTTGTGCTTATGCAGTGCTTAGAGAATGGTAAGGACCTCTCACTTGGTATAGCCAACTTACCACCATGGCTGCTTTGAGCCAGCATTTTGTAGACTGAGCATCATGTTCATTTCACGTTAATGGTGAGTAAAGCTGATTAGCTGCTGTTTTAACTGCAGGTAACTCATTGTTACTGGCAGGAAACATGTTTCATCTGCATAACAGTTTCATGTGAGCAGTGGGGAACATTTTCTATTAGCGTTTGTTGATGTGAAACGTGTTTCTTAGTGGAATTATGTTTGGGACTGGAAGAGAACTTGATTTTCATCTTTAACTCAAACTAGAAAACCTGAATCATGAAAAGGAACTTTTTTATTATTTCGCAGCGATTTTTGATACTACTTTTAATGCATCCAAGATTGGTCTCTATCCTATTTACTATGCACATAGCTAATGAAGCTAGAATCAACCTTCTTAATCTTGCCCAAAATATATAAATGTCAGCTGCATACAGAGGCTGAGGTCAGCTGAGGTTGTGTTCCAGAGAAGCTGTGTTAAATCACTGTCCTTACCTGCCACATTCAGGTGAGTTTGAGGTCTGTAGGGCTCCAGTGAGGAGCTGGGGCAGGTACAGGTAAGCACTGTGTATTCTTTTCTACTCCTGGCAGTGTAATATTCCTTATTTTCTTTTAGATACCAGGCAATCCCATTCATACTTTTTTTCCCCCTAGTTTTTTATTTAGTGTAATGACACCTATCAAAGCTCTACACAGCCAGGAGCTTGAATTTTGAAAGTGATAGGATAATGACACTTGCGTTTTAAGAAAAGTTTTCCTTGCTTTCTTTGCTCATGCTTTCCAGATAGTGAAGCTAAAACAAGCAATGTTTGAATCAGTATCTTTCCAAAAATGCTGTTGTATAATAACCAATTACATTACCTGTCATTCTGAAGGATCTCAAAGCACACAGTCATCTAAACTATGAGAGCAAATGCAAATATATGACTGTGTTGTCAGTAAATATTGAGACTCTTCTTAACAAATGTAGCTTCTCTTGGCCTAGAAGGTGGAAGTTGCTTAAGAATTTGCAATAGCACTACACAAAAGTTGTTGTGAGCAAGGAGGGAAGAATCCCCCATTTGTTATAGATCAGAAAAGGAATTTAGGAATATGGTTGCCTTTCAACTTGATCATTCTTAAGAAAAAGTTTTTGCTTGCCCCAAACTATAAAAATTATGTAAGGGTATGGTGTTTTTATTTCATAGAGATAGCCTCTTGATTCTTGACAATCCACAAGTTGAATTTTTTCCAAGTCTTCATTGATACTGGGGGATGTGCTTGTGTTTAAGGGCCTGGCTGTCACAAAATACAGTCCCAGTGAGCTTTAGGTCCAAGCATGACTTGTAGGCAAATAACTTAGTTCTGATTTTGCTGACTTAAATCAGGGAACCTACACATTTACTACTGCAAGCCTCACCTGCTAGTATATATCTGTATTGCTGGAATGCCAAGGATCCATATTACCTATGAAGGCATTCCTGTGCCAGACAACATATGAATGCAGAACAAATAAAAGATGATTCCATGCTTTGGAACTCTAGCAATCTAAGACAGAAGATTGTGACATGATCAAATCATTATAATTGACACCAGAGAAGCCAGTGCTTCTGCTTCAACTTGACTAAAAAAAAACCAAACCCAAGCCAACAAAACAAACCAATAAAAAAACAACCCAACAAAACAGTAACAGCAAAGCCCCCCAATGACAACAAAAAAACCCCAGGCCAAAGCACTGATCCACTTGACCTATGTATAGAGAAGGAAGAGTTAAAGAAAAAAAGCATATGGAAAAATCTAAAATCATCTTCTCTTCATATGGTCACAAGTGTATGGGGAGGAAATAAGAGAGGCAAAATAAAGCCCAGAGAATCTGAAGCTTGGACTGCCTTGTTTTTTCCATAAATTTTCCAAGATATGTTGGAGACTCTTTTACGCATTAGCACAGTGTTTAGGAATGAATATTTGTTCAGTGAGATATGACTCTCCCATGGCAGAGCAGTGAAATATAGGATATTTTGCTTGTTGGCAGCAGATTTCTGGCTGTCTATGTTTTTATTAGTGCAGGTTTTTCTATATGAGCATAGCTATTTATCTCGCAAGCAGGGCCAGCAGATAGAAAGTTGAAGAGAGAGCCAGCACAGTTCTAAGCCATGTCAGTTGATAAAAACCCTTAAGGCAAAATATCTACAGGATTGGGCCATGTGCCTGAATTGAGGGAGATGCTGTTACATTTTCCCAGTCACTTCAATACCCTGCAGTTCCTGCACTTCCACAAACACAATTCAATGCAGCTGATATAATGCCATGCTGAGGATGTTTTGTCAGCTGCCAGTGTTCAGTCTTGGAAATTTTAATTCCTGAGTTAGAAGATGAAGGGAGCTTTTTAGTAGAGGTTGTAACTGGCTGATGACCTTTAGTGTTTTACTCATTTACCACCAGAGATGGTCAGATAGTTATCCCCAAGGGGCTTTGAAGTACACCAGCATCTGTAGTTTGCTGGTCTGGTTTGACTGCACAGTGATAGTGGAGGTATAAGAATCCAAATAAGCAACCTGATTCTCTTGAGTAATAATCTGAGTGTAATTGTTGGGGCTGAATCACACACTGGGGTGTTCTCTGATGGTAGTGGGAATTTTGCTTGAGTGTAAACTGGATCAGACCTGTGGGACCTGATCTTTAATTCCTAATGCTTTGCATGTGTGATAAATGCTTGTGGAGGTAAGCAGTCCCATTACTAGAGAGGGAAGCAAAGGCAAAGGTTACCAAGTGAAAGAACAGAGTCAGAAACCAATGGTAAGATCCTTATTTCTAAGATAATTCCCTAAGCTCTTAGTGTTTTGCTTGAATAGCTGCTGAAAACAGAGAGAAAAGGCAGTCTTTGCTCTATAGATTCAGGGAGGAACTGTAAGATAAAAGGCAACAGGGGATGAGAAGTAGAGATGGCTTAGGGAATGTATGGAGATTGTCTGAAGTAGCAGTAGCAGCACAAACACATGGAACAAAGTTTTTTTGAAAATATCATTATGAAGCATCTTGCAGATGGGCTTATGATGAAGACCAATGAAACAAGCAAAGGACATTTACAAGGAGCTCCATTCCTTCACAAAACCTGTGAGAGGCACAAGGACACAGATTTGAAGATCCAGCCATTAACAGTGGGTATGGGCATAGAGGTGGTTAAGATATGGGGCTCTCTTTTCTTGCCTGAAATAAGAGCTATCAAGTACAGATATCAGTGCAAGTCCTTGAGAGGGAGTACAAGCACCTTCTGATTGCTGTGTTGAAGAAAGAAAAAGCAGTGGAGAGGTAGGAAGGAGGGCAGCTCTGCTAAGAGGTAGGCTGTGAAGGCCAGCTGTGCAGTAGCATAGCAGAAAGGTGCAGCAAGTTTCCTGGTCAGAGACATGATGGTTGTGAACCCTAGTGGTTGTGTGGACTGCATAGTTGTATCTATGTCTTGGATCATCTACAGACTCTGCCTTCATACTCTGTTTTTAGCTTCTCTTATAATTTGTTATTACTTGAATAAAATCTGCATAGTCAAGAGCTTGAAATCACAACCAAACTACTGCGAAAGTCAACTAAATAGGGTCAAAGTGATCTTAAAAGGCCCTTCCAAAGAAGCATGTAATCAAATTCTTTAACTGGGGATAAAAGCATGCCAGTAAAGGAGTAAACATGCAGCATCTCAGGATCTGCTATGTTTAAATATACTACAGTTTTAAGCAGCTTCCAGTGTGATCAGATTATAGCCTCTAGGATATGGAGTCAAAGGGAAGTATCGTTGTTATGCTCAGTTTGGGGAGATACTGATCAAGCTCACTGGGGCTACCATCACATGCAAGAAATGCAGAACAATAATAACTTGTAAAGCATATTGAAACCCTCTAATAGAAAAAGTGCAATTGTACATCTGCATTACTTTAATTGATATTTTGCATTTATTGCCAGCCTTGGTCTCCTGTTACAAACATTTTTTTTACAAACACTTTCCTTAATGCTGTCACAAATACGGAGCCATTCCTAATAAGTCAGACTTGCTCCCATGCAGCTTTCCCTGTGACAAGTAGGGCTGTTCTGAAGTATGCAGAATTCCAGAATGAAACAGAAACACCAGCCTTTGTATTGTCAGAATGAAAGCAAATAAGTACACATATGAGTCAAATACATAGATGTATTTCTTCATTTAGATGAATTAAAGTATCCTTGTGTTTTATAATAATGTGATGTGTGATTCACTCTGCACGATATTAAATAGCAAAAATAGGCTTGTAGCACCCAAAAGTAGTTCATCTTGTATTTTGATACAGTTCTGTTTTCTCTGTATTTCCTATTTTAGGGTTTTCTGGACAAGATTTGTATTGTTTAGAAACTCACACTTGGATTCTTTAAGAAGCAGACATTTTCTGAGAAATCAGGTCCCTGGTATATATTTATTGCCTCCAATCCTGAAAAGATTTTTTTTTAATGTGTTTAGTTTGATTTCAAAATAATTGCCTGGACATATAAAATAAATTGCAGAAATAAATCTGTGTGGATCCAGAGGCCTTAGGAATCAATATATGTGTTCTTCTGGACTTGTTTTCTTCATATCTATTTCCAGAGTTGTAAATACAGGGTATTTTGGTTTGAAATACCTTATGTGACTTTTGCAGTAAAGAGATTTCTCTTATGAGATGAAAGTTGAAACAATAATGACAATTAATGGGCAAATTTTAAGTATCCTTCTGGACAAAATGTCCAGCATAGAGCTGAAAAATCATTTTGTGTGATAGGTTGGGCACAGAGTTATAGTTAATAGGGTGACATTAGGCTGGTGACCTGTCACTAGTGGCGTTCCACAGGGCTCCATCTCAGGCCCTGTGCTCTTCAACATCTTCATCTACAACTTGGACACAGGACTTGAAGGAATACTAAGTAAATTTGCCAACAACACTAAATTGGGAGGAAAGGTCGATTCCCTAGAGGGCAGAGGGGCCCTGCAGAGAGACCTCGATAATCACTAATTGGGGCAATCACCAGCTGTATGAAGTGTAACAAGAGCAGGTGCCAGATTCTGCACCTATGGCAGCCCAACCCTGGTTGTGTGCACAGTCTGGGGAGGGACAGGCTGGAGAACAGTGCTCTGAAAAAGGATCTGGGGTCCTGATCTATGGCAAGTCAAACATGAGCCAGCAGTGCCCTGGCAGCCAGGAGGGCCAAGCGTGTCCTGGGGGGCATCAGGGGCAGCATCACCAGCCAGGCAAGGGAGAGGATTGTCTCACTCTGCTCTGGGCTGGGGCAGCCTCACCTCCAGTACTGGGACAGTTTTGGAACCACGGTATAGAAAAACAATTGAGCTACTAGAGTGTCCAAAGGAGGGCCATAAGAATGCTGAAGGGTCTGTGAGGGAAGATGTATGAGGAGCAGTTGAGGCCATTTGGTTTAATCAGCCTGGAGGAGACTGAGGGGAGACCTTGTTGTAATCTCCAGCATCCTCATGAGGGGAAGCGAAGGTGCAGGTATTGATCTTTTCACTCTTGTGACCAGTGACAGGACTCAAGGAAGCAGAATGAAGCTGAATCAGCAGAGATTCAGGCCAGAAAAGGTTTTTTTACCCATAGTGTGGTCAGGTGCTGGAACAGGCTTCCCAGGAAAGTGGTGACAGCACCAGTCAGATGCAGTTCACGAAGTGTTTGGACAATGCTTTCAGGCACATGGTGTGACTCTTAGGGGTGTCCTGTGCAGGGCTAATAGGTGGACTTGATGATCCTTGTGGGTGCCTTCCAACTCAGCATATTCTATGGTTCACATCTAAAGCATTTCTGACATCACCTGGTCATTCAGATTCACCTCTCTTTGGGACAGCTAAATGGATCAGCATGCACCACTACACAAACAACACAGAATTTTAACAGCAGGCAATAAAAAATACTGAAGCTTAGTGAATCATTCAGAGCTGCTTAAGTGGCTGGCTACTGTGGTTTGTGCTGGAGTGTGAAGAATCCAATGCTCCAACATCACAATCCTTGTGTGGTGTCCAAGATCCGTAAAGCCCGCAGATGGTCAGGTTTGCCATTGCAGATCAGAGCTCACAAGTTTTGTCATGGTTATGTGAAATTGAGGCATGTGTAGAATGGAGGCTGGTTTTATGCTTAAGTCACTCAAAGAGGACCCAGTAGGACTACTCTGTGACCTGGAGAAAAATCTATTTATCTCATGGTCATTTTAAAATATGGGGCTCTATGCAGGGGAATCATGGAATTGGTTCTCATTGAAGTTAGCTTGCTCTCAATGCTATGCATAGGTATAAGCTCTTTTTAAACAGAAATGAGGATAAGCTTGGGCTTATATGAATTTTTTTGACTTGGAGTGCATAGGGTGTGTATCTGTGATGGTTATTTTGTTGCTCTGGAAGTGATTCTTGAAAAGAAACACTGAGACACCATGTCCAATCCAACAGAGAAGTCTGTGCAAAGACTCTCACTGACATCACAGGATGTTCAAGCCAGTCCTCCTTTGTTATCACAGCATTTACATTCTCATTCTCAAACTTGTGTGGTTGTAGTTTCAAATTTCTGGTTTGTTGTGTTTTTCTATTTATGAAAGATCTTTTCTGGGCTGCTTATGTCCTTTTTAAAATTTCCATTCTTACTCTAACAGTTTTTAGTAATCTTGATAGCCTGTTTCATGATTTCTTCTGTAGCTGGCTGATTCAGGGGGACAGACTTTGTGCATTGCAGCAGGGCTGGTGGCAAGTATCCTGCTTTCTAGTTTAAGGTTAGAAAGAGAACCCTTTGGTGGTAAGGAACAACCATGACATTGAAGGATAACTTTGTGTCAGAAGGAAGTGAGAATTCTAAGCTCAGCAACACTAGTGTATAGTAAAGTTGGAGAAATTGCTCTACATTTATATAGAGGTCAGAGCTGGAGTCTTTACAGGAATACTTGCCTAGGAAATAAGCCTTTAATTACAGCTGATTTTCTGAAATTGGAATTTTGTTCTACTCAAAGTGAAGTGATGTGAGTGCCTTTGTGGAAATTGTCATTTGCATGTAGCAGTGACTGCGCAGTCACACTAGTGCATGCTGAGTCTGTGAGAATGTATACATCAGGGTGACACTAGGGTCTGTGGGCTGTGTGCAGCTGAGTGTGAGAAGGCAGTGGTGAGAGTAAGTGTACCTGCCTGTGTGACACTGAGGCTGTGAGTACCTTTGGGGGCCCTGATGGTGTGACTGTGTGGTGTGCATTGTGCAAAGGTTCAGCCCATCTGTGTATTGATATGGTGCACAAATGTGATTGCACAAACATCTGAGTGAAGCACAGTTGCAAATGTGTATGTGAGCATAGGGAGACCATAGCCATGAATGCATGTGTGAGCATGAGTGCAAATATTGGCATATTTCTAAGTGCAGAACATATAAATAAATGTATGTAAGTGAAATGTGTGTATTACCAGATGATCTTAGATGGAGATACCCTGTGCCAGGCATGGCCTCTTCTCTCTTCTGTCCATTTCTGTACATGTGTTGGCTTCAGAGATGAGAAGTGCCCCAGCTTGGCTTTAGCCTGGGCAGCAGCCCTGAGTGCACAGTTGCTCTGCCAGCTCAGTGTGTTTGTGTGCTCTTGTGAGAGAGTTGGTAATTGTGAGCGCTCCCTAAGAGAATCTCTGGGGCCAGGGGATACAATAGGCAAGGGTCTAGGGTCTGAAACTGTAGACTTTAATAAAGCCACTGACAGCAAATAAGAGCCTGACATGTGAGTCACATTACTGACAACAAGGGCTGCTTTGTAGTCCCATCTGCACCCTGATCGGGTCCCGTACAGTAACTGAAAGGACAGAACAAACTGCTGCTGCCTTCAATAAATACAACAGTGCCACAAAGGCGGCCGAACAGACCAACTTTGTGTGGCTTTGCTGCAGCTGAGCTACTCCCCTGGTTCTGCTCCTCACCTCCCCCACCAGTGAAAATGATGGACGTTACCTTTTAAGGGTTGCTTGTGAGCCCTGACTATGTGCTTGTCCCCATGGCAGTCAGTACATGTAGCCCTGTAACATCTTTCTTCCCTGCCACCCTTTGTGCCCCTTCATAGCCTTTCCCTTTCTCTGCTTCCAGTGACTGGGAGAGGTCCAGAGCCTCTGCTCATGAGTCTTGTCCCCTGGACCTCATGCCCCTGCCTGGGCTAGCCAGCACTGGGAGCTTAGCAAAACCTTACATCAGGCTCTGAGCATAGTTACTGCAGATGCCATAGTGACTTGAACAGTCACTCCAGACTCCCACTGGAGTGGTCATGATGAAAATGTTGGACTTGCTAGTACAGTAATTTGAAGGCCTTTCAGACCTTTAGGTCACCTCCCTAACCCAGGTAGCATCAGGGAACGACAGTGTTTTCTATTTATCCAGGTGTTACCTAGCAGAGTCAGAAATCTTTTTTGCTGGCTGCCCTCAGGGCCTCTTACTCTTCCCTCCCTCTGGGCCTCTCCCTCTTGGCTCAGAGACTTTCCCAGTGAAGAGCTTTCACATGGAGTAAGAAAGCCTTGCAGATTGACCCCTCTTCAATGGGAATTTGTGCCACTGTTGTCTTTCTCAGTGCTTCTCTGGCCACTCTTTTTTAGTTTGTCTCAACAGCCCTAGAGAAAGGGCCTTAGTTGGACCAAATGTGTTATCATGTACTGAAAGAGTTATAAACTGTGGAAAAGATCACTAGGTTGTGAATCAAAATATAAGCCTGTGGTTGCCAAAGGGGTGATGCTAAGTAGCAGGATAATGTCTGGGATAGTGTAGGTATGCCTGTGTTGTCTGTCCTAGCCTATTGCATGTCGGTCCACCTAATAAAAAGTCTAAATTCTTCTCTGCTTGAAAAAATAGAAAATCATACTCAACAGTTTATGCCTAGCAGAACCTTTGTGTCCTTCTGTATCATGTAGTGCACACAGAGCTGAATTCCCTGGAGGTTGGGGTGGCAACTCTACCATTTGCCCTGTGCTTCTGTAGTGTGCAGTAGAGCCTGTAGCCTGCCCTGTCAGGGTCTAATTGACACTGTCTTCAGACAAGAGGATCTCAGTTACAGTGATCTGCTCCTAAGGTATAAGACTTACCTACTTTAAAGGTCAGATTTTTCAGCTGGCAACTAGGATATTGCAGCTTATAGGAACATAACATGGTAGAGGTGGGAATCCAGCACATCTTTCATTGAAAAGGAGAACAGACTTGAGGAAGCAAACAAATTCAGTTTCTGAGCATCTTTAGGAAATCCTACAATACAGTCTTCTGTGAAAAATGCCTCCCTGTGATTTTACATCTTCTGTTCAAGCAATCACTTCAGATAACATTAAACACAGGAAAGTACAGACCAGCATAATACAAATGAGCAAGCAATAGGAAGAAACATCTCCTACAAAGATGTATGCAGAAGAGAGAGAGAGAGAAGCATTTCACTGGCGTCACGTAGAAAATGCCCAGATCCTATAGTGTTTATAGGAACAACTTGTGATGATGATTTGCATAACATGATGATATTTCTTAGAGTTAATCTCTGGACGTTCTGCTAGAGATTTCTGTTCTCCCCGTATCAATAATATATAAGGGATTAGACACCACTGTTTTGAAATAACCTACATAGCTGAGAAGCAGCACCAGAATCTTTTCCTGTAGAAAATGTGGTCAGTACTTTTCAGGGAAACGTCAGGAATTTTTGAAAAGAAACTTAGAGCATCTTATGGTACTGTTAAAAGAATGCAGATTCCCCCACATCTAGCTCAGTGATTTGATCACATAACAAGCTTCCCTTTTACTTTGGTGTTTATGCTAACAGCTGGCCAGGGTGAGGCTAATAAACCTGCAGTCATGGGATTTGATGGTGGGTGTCAGTCCCCTCAGTCCTCACCTGTGCTCACTGCTTGTAGAGGCTGCAGCTGAGGCACAGCTGGCAAAAGTGGGAATTGACTCTTAAGCAATGAGTCTATAGCAGCAGCACCTGTACCTTCCTCTGGAGCCCCTCCATCACTTGAACAGGCAGGAACTTAGAGATCTAGAGTCTAGTAGTTTGATACCTGAAAAGTGTTTCCTAGAAGGAGGTGGAAGGATGGAGCCCAGAAGAACAGGAATGGACTTGGCACAGACATGCTAGATTACTGCAGGGAGTAGGAAGCTGGTCACTTGTCCCAGCTGTTCTGCACCAGGAAATCTGAGATGAGAGCTTTAAATTCTTCCTGCTATACTTTGAGAAAGGTGCAGTTGGTAATTATTTGAACTCATGTTTTTTCAATTTATCTTTCTTTTCTCCTTTCATTGAAGAACTGGTTGGTTAGGTCATTGAAGTAATCATTTCTGGAGAAGCATAGCTCATTGAATGCCAAAATAGTTTAGTTTAATTTTCCCAGGTTTCTGAGTGCGTTCTCAAAGTGATCTTTACTAATGATCCCTAAAGATTGAACCCGATTCTATGTGTTGTTAAGCAAAACCTGTCAGAAGTGCTATGATAAAATGCTATGGAAAGCTGAGTGCAAATATATATATATATATAAAAGATAGAAATAATTTTTAAAAATCTTGAGGCCAACTGAACTTTGGAAAAGAAAAGCTGTGGAAGGCATTGGAGATTGCTTTTACATTTTCCTCTGCTAAAGCTGAAACTTAGTTCAGCTCTCTCTGAATGCAGAAAAGAACTAGGACTGCATTTGGCAGCCTGTGAAGTATGGGCTTAGTCTGTACAGCCTCATCTAGCACACCAGAGAGTGAAGGACAGGATAGCCAGATTCAGGATAACAGCTTACAGGGGAGCACACCAGTCTCATCAGTCTCTTTTTAAAATTTATTTCCCCACCCTTCCCCCCCACCCTTCCAAGAAATGCTCATTTGCACACTAATGACTTTTTGTAAAAAATTGATGTCACAGATACCCAAGGCTGAAAATAGTCTGAGTGGAACTTCATGTCTATCCTTCACCAACTACTAAGAAAAGGTAGAGACCAGCTCCTTCAGGCATTCTTGAAAGTGGCAGCCCAGACTCTCAGAAGGTCTAGAGCATGCACTATAGTCAAGGAATTCCTCTTAGTATCTGTCAGCTCTTCTGATCTTGCCTTGGCATCTTAATTTTTTCAGGCCATAGCCAAATCTTGGAGTTTTGAGAGATAAAAGAAACTAAGCTCCAGAAAATCTCAGAGCCTTAGCAGTTCTGACCAAATACCTTCTGTACCTTGTGGCTGAGGGCCAGTCCTGTTCAAGATAGCTTATTTAGGCCTATGAGGAAAAGAAGTACCCTTCTGGGAAAGACAGTTTGGTCCTAAACTATCAGCCATTAACTACAAGAGTATTTTGCCAGCAGAATAGGAGAAGCTACATCCAATAAAGCCAATCAAAAGCAATTTCCCTGCTGAAAGGTGGCCTACCTGAGACAGAGCAGCCTGCACCAGCTGCACGCCGCTGCTGTCAGACTTGGTCGGGTCTGTCAATTAAGGGAACACAGAGCAATCTGTGAGCGCTGAAAGGGATCCCTTCAGAGCCCTCCGTGGCTGAGAGACAGGCCCATTGTCTGCATGCATGTCTCACATAGTTTCAGAGTCCTGATAAGCAGGCATGCCATGAAAAACTACATTATATGGTGAGCTGGGGCATACTTTGTCTGGGGGTAGATGAGATGGGGGGTGGGAGAAGAGGTAACACTGCACCTTTGCATTGTGGGAGGTGGGCAATGACAGACGTCGTGTTTGGTGGTCCCCCAACATAACCTGCTTTCTCACAAACTCTTGTTGAATGATGAAGTCGTAGTTTCCTCTAATTCCCCTCCTCCCCTGCATCCTTGTCATTTCTTCTGGAGTTCAGAAATCAGTTGGGAAATTACTGCAGCACTGAGAACACAAACAGCTTAGCCACCTTCAGCTGCTGCCTTGCCACATATTGAGAGTCCTTTTTCCTGTGAATCTGCGACCCCCAGGGTCTATAAGTCTGTGGGCAGGGAAGAGTGAAGACTTCAGACTTGCATGCATGTGTTGCAGAGAACATAGAATAGGATATGTAGACACAGTTCCTCAGGGAAAGAATAAGAGGTTCCCTCTTATTAAGAGGAATAATAATTCCCTCACCAGCTGCTAACAAATGTTTGCTTTAATTTTCCTCAGCATATAGCCTGGTGCCTGAATCCCTTGGTGCAAATGGGCCCTTTACGTTTCCTAGGTACAGACCCAGAAGAGCTGGTGCTCTTGGGTGAGTACATCTTAGTCTACAACAGGATGTTCTCTTAGGACTCCACTGTTTGATCTTGGGAGTATGTAAAAAGGTTAGTACGTGCAAAAATGCCTGCATAAGAAAGCAAATAAAATCAATCTCTAAGTTGCTTTTATACTACCTTTTTAGGCCGAGAACACAAGAAAGAGAAGGTTCAAGCAAAACTTTCTCTTTAAAATAAAATATCAACTATGTAAAGCTAGCTTTCCAAATGCTTGGGAGAATATGGAGACTGTACTCTGTATGACAGGATGCAAAGAAATGTATACATGGGAGCAAGCAACTCTGTTACTAATGCAGTAGCATAGATTTGGAAAGAACCAATGCTGTGGTTAAACCAAGAACATGAAGGATGGCTCGCAAGTGACTTTTCCTAACACTTTTCCTTTCTCCTTTTGGCTGAGGTCTTTTTTTGCACTCACTGAAGCTGATAGTCTTCATATTAATTTTAGTTGCAGGCACTCTAGATGATCTTCATTCAGTGTTTAAGCCAAAGTTTATTGTGGACCATATTTACTTTTGACTGTCACAGACATGTTGGACAAAAGCCATTTCTGATAAGGCAGTTAAATTTGTGGACCTACCAAAGGATGAGCCTGGCCCATATTCTTCAGCTTTTATATCAGTTTTTTGGCAGTACGGAGGACTGCCAAACAGAGAATTGGATTTCTGATCATTCAGTCATTAGTCTTCAACAGATATACCCTTGTCAGGCTTTAGTGATTTGTCTGCAGCTCACCCAGTGTACAGTGACACTCCAGGAGATGGCAGATCCTAGTTTTTCCCAGTAGGGAAATATGTCTTGGCTCAGCATATTTGATAAGAAAAATTAATGAATTTGTTATGGGATGGAAGCTCCTCTTTCATCTCTGACTTGGTGAGGCTCATGGAAACCCATCTTTCTTTTTGTGTTAAATAAAGCTCCCACCATGGTGCCAAATCCTACTGCCTATTCTCACATTCTTCACTGCACGCACACATGCACCATATTGTCAGTCCTGGATAAAGTTGTTGTGCTGACATATTTGACTTATTTTCAAAGATTTTTGAATTCTTGTGTTTATCCTGTATTTTAATTCTTTCTGTTTATATATACATACATATATATATACACACACTTAAATTGACAAGAGAGACTGGCCTTGATTTAATCTCTCTTCCTCAATTCTTCAAACCAGAGACCTTGCTAATGTTCCTATTAGTTTCCTAAAACTGTGTGTTTTCCCCGCATCCTCACATCAGGGCAATTCATGACCTTTCTCCCAGCCAAATGCTGGCAGACCCTTTTCAAAAGCACACCAGAAGCCCACAGCATCCACTGAGTCACAGCGTAGGCTCTGGAGGGCACCTTGAACTTCCTTTGCTTTGTCTCTCTTGGTGGTTTTTTTTGGGCCTGTTGAATCTGAGTCATTCTTGATGAGGGAAAGATAAGTTGAGGCATCCCACAAAACTGCCAGCTCTTTTCAACAAAATGAACTGTCTCTTTTGAGTAGCTTATATAAAGATAGTCCTAGCACAATCGTCACATTGCATTTTTACTTGCTTCAAAGAACAGCGGACTAATTAAGTGAAGATATTTAGCAGATTGTCATCAGGAGGCAAGTGAGCCACTCAGGGAGATGAATGGGGTAGTTTGTGCTTCTTGGAATTGTTGTTTCAATATCTTGTCAGGCTTGAGCAGATACCAATGGCTTCAGGAAGGGTACACATTCAATCTTTCATGTGTGTTCATATATGAAGAGCAGAAGGGTAGGTGTCAAATTGATTCCTGGTGTATCCTGCTGTAATTTCAAGATACAGAAGCCCATTTCTCCTCCTTGCTGTGCTGTTTGTACCCAATTCATGAGCCAGCCCTCCATGCTGGAGCTGTGTATCATTAGCTTTGTGTAACAATCTCACCTGCTCTCCCCAGTTTTTGCTGTGCCTCCTACAGGCAGGCATGAGTGACTGGGTGTTTCTGTATCTTTTGGATATGTATGTAGGTATCTAGGGGGAAATGTTTTCCCTTCTACCACGTGTTGCAGAAGCTGCACAGTCTTGGTGTCTAGCAGAAAGTATACTGCTAGACATCTGCTCCTTGGAGCCCCTGGGACCCCCCTGTGGTTTAGAAAGTGGAGACCTTTGATCTGTGGTTTGTGTGGGAGAGGTAGATGATGCTGTGGTTTGCAAACAGCTGATGGTTCTCTCTTTCCTTCAAAGAGAAAAATAGTGTTGGTGTGTGATGATGCAGGACATCATGTGACCAGTTGGGAGCATGCAGTATGATGTGGTTTGCTCTGCAAGCTGCAGTTCACCAGTGTCATGGTATAATTTTGAGAAATGGTGACAGTGTTGGTTGTGTCTTTAGGCCACAAGCCTCCTTTAAGGGACAGCAGGGAATGGTCCAAAACCAGCAATAAAACCCCATGAGCTGAAAATTTCCTTCTGCATCTCTCCAGGGCATATAGCAGTTGTTCACCCCAGGCAAAAGTGTCCCCCCCACTTCTTACAGTGATTTGTCTGTAGAAGAGATATTTGTCCATGAGCACCTACCCCATCAGGGGTCCTGTGGCACTGCCTACTGCATATTTAGAGTTCAAAGGAGTCTACTGCCATTATCTGTAATGACCCTGGAGGTTATGTTCAGCAGTTTGGGTAAGGACTGCTGAGAAAATGTTGAGTTTGAGCAAGGACTGCTGTGTGAATGTTTGTGTCCATCTGGGGAGGGTGTCACTCAGAGTACACAGCTCTGAAGGAAAAGAGTGCAGCTGTGCTTGTGCCTCTACAATTTTGTGACAAATGATGTGCAGCAGTCCAGCGCTTAGAATATAAAAATCTGGTGCACTGTACTAACCAAATACCCAACTTCCATGTGATCTGGTCTCCCTCCAGAGTGAATATTTAAGGAAGGGAATAAGAACAAGATGGATATATAGTGAACTCTCTTCTCTCATCCACTGCAGATACAGCACATGTGGTTCTGCATGTGGCCCAGGAACCAGGCACTGCAGCAGCTTGCTGGAGCCATTTGCCACACCTCATCTGTAGCTTGTGTGAGAAAGGCTTGTCTTAGGCACTAAAACCTGAGTTTGATGCCTTCTAAAGGCATTGCCAGAGTTAGAAGAATGGAATTCTTACAAGAACTTTGTACAACTTTTTTGTTGTTGTTATCAGTGGTGTGCTGTAAAATCCCACCCTCAGGGCTTATGTGTGAGTAAGGAGTGGAGCTCTAAAATTTTTGAACGTGTTTTTTGTTAAATCCTTAATAACTAGGTGACTCCCACTTATCATTGCTTCTTCAGAGCTGCTGACGTTTCCAAGGAATACTAGCAGGTCAGGAAGTCAGCTTGGAGAAGCTGAGCTGCTTCTTTACAACGTTATACTCACCCAGCCTGGTGCTTTATAACTCTGTCTTTAATGATTTTCTCAGCTATTTTTCCTGGTACTGGCGTAAGGCTCGCTGAGGTCTATAATTCCCATGATTGCCCTTAGCACCTCTTTTAAAAGAAGTGCAGAGTTTTGGCTCCACTCCAGCCGGATGGGATAGTGGCTGTTTTTACTGATAAATTGAATGATTTTGTTAGTAACTTCTATGAACTTTGATTTTTTTTCTTTTTTAGAGTGTTTGCATAAATGCCATCTGGTCCTGGAAGTTTCTTATTAGAAAATAATTTCAATTTTTAAGTTATGTTATTATGTCTTTTTTCTTCCTTTGGAGATTCTATCTGTCTATTTTCAATATACCTGGCTTTGTGTGTCCCCTACTACCAGATCTCCCTCTGGAGACTTTTTATGTTAAATAGTTTACATGTATCCAAACCAAGAGTTATTACCTAGGGGACTTTGTAGACAGGGTAAAAATAAATTGAGCTTTTATCTTATTTTCTGGCATGGGGCAAATGGGAAAAGTTTACTCAGATCACCTAGGCCAAAAATAACCTTGTGCAAATGTATCTGAGTTCAAGACCATTGCGTGCTGGTGGCAGTCCAGAGTGAGGGGTCACAAGCCTAGGATTCCACAGCTTTGATGTTCTCATATTCTACTCCTGTATTTTAACTGCAACACCACATTTACCAGACTCATTGTATTTTTCTGGATTGTTTGAAAATCTTGATTCTTGTGACTGTATACAACACCCCTGTAAAGGCATCATCCCCCCTTCACAATCTTGTATTTCTGACTGTGTCAGAGGAATAAGGTACCCAAAACATCATTAGCCAATTGACTTTGTTTAACAACTCACTCTCATTACTTGGGAGAAAGTCTAGGCTTCCCTTCACATGGTTTCTGACTCCTCACCTCACCTCACTCCTGCTGTCAGCATCTTTCTGAATAGAGTTTGCTAGCAGAGAATGAGTCCTGCCCCTTTCTCTTCCCTGCTCCCAGCAGGCAGGCAATATGGCAGAGTGCAGTCTCCAGTGTCCCTTTAGTCACTTCTCTGCTGTCGGTGTCATAGGGCCAGTGTTTAAGCATTTTCACGCTGGATTTGAAATGAGATTATAGACTGGTCCACTCAATTGACTTAATGGATTTTAAGAAACTAGATCCTATTAATGCAGTCAGTGCCCCAGGGTGCCTCTCCTACTGCAGACAAGATAATCTGCCATGCAAATTAAATCCTGCCTCAAGATGCAGGGCCTGCTTAATGTGATCCATTACACAGTTTACTTGTTTATATCTAATATTGTAACAGGAATAGGCTTACGAGCAGCAGGACTCAACTGAATAGAAGAGTAAATTACCAGGAAAATGAGGTTTAAGAGCCTCTCTCTCTTCCTTTCTCTCAATCCCTCCTTTCTTCTCTCCCTCTCTCTTCCACATGTGAAAACACATTTCTCTTCTGCTTTTTGCATGTAGGGAATAATCAAGGAAAATAATATGCATGTGAGTGATGGATTCTGCTTTTGTTTAAAGAGGTGTAAATGGGGAACTTAGCCAGGAGAAGGAGCTCAAAAGGACCAACAAAACCTTTATGAAGAGATCAATCTTTCTTTAGCTCTGTTGTCCAGTCTGCATGGGATTTTGGAATGGGGTATTCTGAGTACTCCCTTTTATTTCAGAAAGTTACAGGTGAGATTTCATCTTTCTCCAGTGAAGTCAGGAGAACAGATAGAGGTGGCAATGGTGGATAGGAATACAGAGACCAGTTAAACTGGAGGACTGGGTTTGAATTCAGGAAAGAAAAAGCAGGCATATCAAGTTTGGGCATTCTGGGGGAAAGTCAGTCCGAGGAGAAATGGCTCAGCAAGGTCACAGGCTTCTAACAGAAGTGACTCAGGCCCACATAGAGATACATGCCAAGGAAGATCCTTGTATAAGTGATCCTTTCAAGGGCAGGAGGATGGATTATCTGATCTCTCACTTTTATGATAAGCTTATGTTAAGGATCTTGAGATTGGGATCCATAAGTTTAGGAACACTGACATTACATTGGAAGAGACAGCTTTTTGCATATGATGAAGTCACTGGCTTATCCTGGAGTTCCCGATATGAGGATGTGGAGAATCAAAGTAATGTGGCAGAATCCACAGCATGAATAAAAAAGAGGAAATAGATGGAAGGGTCTGCTTGAATATTTCAAATTGTAAGTGACTGCTATTAAGAATAGGTAAAGGTCTGATTCCCCTTTGCTTTTGTCCAATGGCAAGTGAAGTCTCAATTGATTTCCATAACCAGATCAGTTTCCTGGTAGGGGGATATCAGCAAACTGCTTGGAGTACATATAGACTTGTATAAGCTGTCATACAGCCACTGTCCCAACAGAGTATGAGTGGCCATGCAGGGACAGTGGGGCTGTGTTGCTTTAGCTGCACTAGGGTGTAGGCACTGTGATGAATTGTCATCTCTTCATATTCCTGAATGAAATGGATGGTTGTGATACAGGAATGTAGTCCTGCTGTGATTTTATGCAATGCTTGTAATGGATCCTAAGATCTATGGGATTTTTGAGTGAAAGAAAAGTCTGAGTCCAAGGCAGGGGAATATTTGGAATGATTCATTAGGACTTGACACAATCTGTAGCAATAGAGGAGTGGCAGACACACTGGTGGACAGATCCAAAACCTGTCCCTTGCAAAGGAAGAAGGAAAGTGCACCAGGCTACTTCACTTTTACGACAGCTTACTTGATCTATTTCTGCAGTGACAGGAGTCATCTCTTGTTGGGAATGCACAATCTCTGACAAGATTCAAACAATAATTTGCAATTCCTGTCATTCTCATGGACTTTCTTATTTATCTCATGTAAACCAGTTGTTTCATCAAGCCTCAGTTCACAGTCTGTAGCAGTGTGATCTCTTCAGTCTTGTCTGAGCTTGTGCAGCCCCATCATGGGGACTGTGCCTTTGGTAGTACCCAGAGCTATGTGTGTCACAGCTGGGGCCCTGCACACCCCAATGATCTTGGCAGAGGGTTTATTCCCATGGACAGCAGAGAGAGGTAGGTGAGCCCCAGCAGCGTTCATGGTGTTGCATGGTTGAGGCCTTGTAAGCTGGTGCTGCCTTCAGAAAAGGTCTCTGTGCCAGGGAACAACACGGCCTTGAACCAACACTTTTGCCATCTCTACTGATAGCACCTCATGCAGGAAGAGAAGTAAGGGGAGGAGGGAAGGGAAGTGTTGTTTTTTTAACTTAATTTAAAGCTTTTTATGAGATTTTCACAGCTGTGATCTTATCAGGGTTTGGCTATAGAAATTAAAGCGGCAATTATATTTTCCCCTTCCTGGAATGTAAAATAAAGTCTTGTGTAAAATGCATTAAAAACTGGAATGTAAAAGTGTAATTAATGTGGAGCAAAAAGCACATTGCGTCATTAACTTTTTTATTAATATTCTCACGCAGTGCAATTTCAAAGCTCAGTGCCACTCCATTTCCCCCAGTGAAATATCTCCCACTCTTTCATTGCAGCTACCTTTAACCTCATCTTTAATGGGATGACAGCAGCTTTTCTCTGGAATTACATCTCTGCTCATCCATCTGTCCCACTAGACCCTTTCTCCTTCCACTTAGGGTTCCTATCAGATTAGGGTCCAATTTTGTTCCTAATGGAAAGAGAGAGGGACAAAAGCATGAGATTTATTTGACGTCTGTAAAGCAACAACGGAGGTGATGCTTGCTTATCTGGAGGAAGGCTAAGGGGTAAAATTCTTCCTGCTGCTGAGCTGGAGGAGCAAGGCTTCATCTTCCAAAGGCACTGCAAGATGTCTTGCTTGCAGCTCACATCTCTAGAGACCATTCTAGATCTATTTACTCTTGCTGTGTTAAGACCTAATCCTGTACATAGTAGTTGCTAGGTGCCATCTGGGTACTGACTTAGTTTCCCTTATTTTGTTGTCTCTACATGCAGCAAGTACTTTTCAGTTGCTGCTGTATGAGCAGAGAATCCCCTGCTTTCCCTGAGATGTCAATCCAAGCCCTTTGTTCTACCCCTATAACATTGAGGAGAAGCTTAATATGTATAGGCCTTTTCAGCATGGTTCATTTTCCCAGTGTCAGCCAATGGCACAGAAGGAAGAACAGGGCTGTAAGCAATTCTTGCTGAAATCAGGAGTGGTTTGAGTGGCAGAACTAGTCCAGTGCAGGAGGCAGACTGAAAGGTCAATTTGCAGTGAAATAATAGGCTCATCAGTTGTAGTGTGTCATGTGCTCTGCATTGTTTTACAGGAGAGGCCAAGGGATAAAAAAGATCTAGATTCACCACTCAATTCTTTCTCATTTTTCTGGGCTCCATTCAGCTCTGGTATGGGCAGACATCTCTCAAACTTGTCTTTTGAAGGCTTCTAACAGTTTGCCTGTCAGAGTGGCAAATGATTTGCTCCCTGGTTTCTAAGCTTATCTCCTATCTTACTCTCGTTTCATTCTAATTTGATGCTAACTTACAATTGAAAATCTGAGTTTTAGTCTCTGCAATTATTGCTAGGATTGAAGTAGAAGCAAGACTTTTACAGCTACCAGCTATTTCCTTGGTTTTGAAATAAGAGTTTAGTGTATCCATATATGTATTCACAAATGGTTCATGATATCAGATCCCAAATATTCTGCCTGTGTTTCCTGGTAAAAGTGGGACATACACAACACCAGACTGTATTGAGTAAGATAGGACATTTACTGCACCTGATGACTTTATCAGATCCCTGATAGGTAGCGTAGAATGGGAGTACCTGCATATCCATCCATCCATCCATCCATCCATCCATCCATCCATATCTCTGTAGAATTCCAGAGCTCACAAGTTGTTTAGATCTTACCCTGGTCCTAGGAAATTGTTGACAGTTTGCTTGCATCTCACTTGAAGTATTTACAATGTGACTGTGGCATTTTGAGTTAGGCCACCACCAGTAAAGTGGAGGTATATGAGTCACCTCATGTCAGAAAGGAGAAATTTGGAGAAAGGAATTTTGGTGTCTGCAAGTGAACATCTGTAATTTGGATGCTGTATTTAGGAGAGAAGCCTTTGGTGAGTGTTCAGAAAATTCTTTCCCAATTCTCACCTACACTGCCATGAAAGGGTAATTGATTTGTAGGGCCATGGCATGAGTTTCCTAACACAGTAAGGTGTAGAAAAAAAATAAAAGCCTAGTCCCAGAGATCTTATGAAATGCTCTATCTGGGGAAAATTCCCTTGAAGTACATGATCAATGTTTTACTGTTAACTGGGCTTTCTCCAAAGATCTGAAACAGCTAATAATGAAGAAAAGCTGTCCTTATTTGTTGGCCTGGGGTAGAATCCTAAAATCCACTGAGTATGAGCTGGTATTCATTGTGATCTGCTGTTTGTCTGAAGAAGACATCTGATAGTGTCAATCAGACTTCCCATTTATTGATTTTTCAACTGCTTGCTGAACAAACCCAATGCATTTCACAATGCATTGCCAATACTATCAGCATCTTAGCGAGAACTGTTGTTCACATTTTGACTGAAATTATTATTGCAATTGCTTCAAAATTATAAAAAATTTAATTTAATGAAAACCATCTCCATGGAAATTATACTGGGTTTCAGATTAATTATGTATGTATTTCACACATCTGTGATTTTGAGGTCCTGTACTATCAATTTCATAATTCCTTTTCTTAGGGCTTTTTCTGCAAAAAATGTCAGGACGTAAAATGAGTGTTTACTAGTCCTCTATCACTTTGCTTTTTTTTTCAGGTTGTTGATTAGGTTGATGTTTACCAGCATCCTGGGACTGGACTTGAGGAGAACTATGCACTGCGCACTTGCCTGGTACTTTACTTCATAGGGCTTGAATTCTTGTAACCCCTTGTCAGTGAGTGCCAGCTACCTGTCAGCTGTTACTACATCAGGTACACCAGGATTAAAAAAAATTACTTATGACATGAGTGTTTAGCTTTAGTACACTCTCACAAAACTAACTGTGAGAAGAGGAAATGTTTGGCTTCAAACACATGATGTTTTTTACAAGATGGTTATGTTATTCCATATCATCCACATTACTGCTTGTCATAGCACTTTCTTTTTTTCCCCACTGGAATTCTGCTCACCTGTGGCCTATATAAAATAATTTAGGGATGCCTTCAAGATTTCTCAGCTCCCAAATGAACAATACAATTCTGATAGTACAAAGACAGCACAGTATCTTGGGCAACAATTTTAGAGAATCCCCTTTAGTGACAGAAGTGCTTTACCTTAAACTGTGCTCATGGTTGGAAGCACGCATTCCCAAACTCTGTGTTAATAATATCAGTCAAAATGTAGTCTTTCCTTCAGGACATCATTGTCTAGAATTTGAGACAAAGTTACTAATTTTAAAATGAGGCTGAGAGACACACAGTTCAGCTCTGGACTTCTGTTAAATGCACTGGAGATTGGCTCAGTGGCCAGCAGAGCCAGTACTGCTATACTGCTTCACTTAAAGTATGTCTTTCTTTTAAAGTATTTGTTGGGGCAATAGCAAAATGGCATTATTGGTTACTTCAGAGAACACCTATTAGGAAAAAAAAAAAAGGTTAAAAAAGAAAAAGTGCACCTTGTCTCATCATCATCTTGTTGCATTCATCTAATTTTTGTTGTGCCAAAGAGGCATATGCTGCTCTTTTCAATATTAAATGTTATGCTGTAAAATGACAATGTCGCTACCCTCTTTGAAATTCCCACTGACATATTAATTCTGTGCTTACTGTCCTAATGCCTACAGGAGTATTGCCTTTGGCTCTTTTATTTTCATGCTATTTCATTGAGATTTTCATTTTATGTTCTTGGACAGTTCTGCAGAGTGGTGCTGTAGGGTGCTGGTTCATACAGCTCATTTGGGAATGTATTCCTAGCAGTTTACCCTTTGTTGGCACCCCTTTGTATGCTGAAGGATGGATATTGATGGCGATTTCAACTTTATCATGATCTACCTGCACGCTTTTCTGCTTTTGCTGGAGGGCATGTTGTCTCTCTTAAATGGGATTTACATATTTCATGCTCATTCAGCCCAGCAGCTTTTGCTCTCTTCACAATTGCCTTGAGCCTTTGATCATTTTCTTCTGCTGTTTTACCCCAGCTTAAAATGCCATCTGTATCCATACCATCAACAGTTTGTTGTTCTAGTAACAGCCCAAATGGCAGTCTGCAGAAGCAGCATTTCTCTAAAGGAGTGTGCAGTCTGCACAAGCGAGAGCAATGTTTTTTGAATACTGCTGATGTATCTATTGTAGATTGTCAAATTTTTTTTCTTTCTGCAATACTTTTCCTCCTGCAGACAAGAAAATCTATTCCTTTTTACATTGTTAGTTACCAGTTAGGTCTCTACAGTAGTAAAAGATTCATCATCCTTGTCCCACAAAAGTCAAGGAGTTTCCTCATTTTGATGATTCTTCTGGTTACATTATGATTCATAGTTAATTTTAGCTTTTGATTTAGCAGTCATAGGATTTGAGACAGCACAGCTTTTCCACTTGTATTACTTACTGTGCTCATTCTGACTCAATGTAGTAGATCTTTGACTCTTCTTTGGTAGTTTGGCTTCCTGGCTCTCCAATTCATATATTTGCTGTGTAATATCCAGGACCATAATTTTTTTGCATGTTATCATATGCTTTTTTCCTTGGTGTTGTTGCAATGAATACTGAAAGTTGTATTCTTCCCAATTTATGATTTTTCTATATGATCCTGCCTTCACTTTCCCCCATCTCTTATTTTGGCTCTTGAAAGGAGTTATTTGTGGTTGTTTTGATAATGTATTGGCTTAAGCTCATACGTCCAGCTGAAGACTATCAAATATCTCAATTATTCTGAAGCTGGTAAAGCATTCATCTTAAACATCATTGTGTCCATACCACCTTGGAGGAATTTGGAGGGCTCTGGTGGTACCCTCCTGTCCCCTGCCTGTTGCTGGTCACTGCTTTATCTGCTGCAAGGACTAATCCAGAGTCACACAGTGGTTCTGTGCTGTGAGAGGCAGCCTGAAACCTGGCTTTGGGTGGGAGGCTGGGCATCACCTGCAGACAAGCAGAGGTGATAGAGCTCATTGCAGCAGCAGAATGGTTGTGCCTGTCTAACACAGCATAGCAAAACTCTTGCTTCTTGTACTGGGAAGCAGTGGTGACCAGCTACTTTGCCATTCACTCTTCTCTCTCTTTCTAACCCTTGGTGGAAATCAAGCTTCAGGGCAAAGAGCAATATGTCTGCCTGCACCAGCTGCCTGCTACAACTCTGGTGACAGCCATACCCAGCAGACACAAAAGCTGTAAGAAGGGGCCTATCTGATGAAGGCAGTAGTTGGGGATGTGCTGGCAGAGAGGTGGCCTTTTAGAACATGAGTAATCAAATGCTTATTAGATTAAAATGGCCACCTTCAGATGCACTTGGGAGCAGATGGGAAGCTGGTACAGTACCCAGAGGACAGGTGGGCTGTGCTTATGCCAAGTTGTTCTTCTAAGCAGGTGACTTGCTGTCTCTGGACTAGCTGAGGCTCTCCAGGGGTCTTTGAGGTGTTCCACTGTTTCTGTCCTAGCAGGAAGGAAATAGAAGCCATGCATACACAGTGCAAAGCTGCATTAAGGGCTAGGCAGACAGCTGCCTGCTTTCAGACTAGAGCTGCCCTGAAGTGGGCAGTGCTCTGTGCTTCCAGAGGCAGCTCAGTGCAGAGCACTTGCTGCTGCCAAGTGTTGGGAGCTTCCTTAGTAGTTCTGTGTATTTGTACTTCCTCAGCTGAAGAGCAGCAATGGCCTTGGAAAGGAAGGAGCTCCTATTTATTAGCATGGCCTTGCTGTGTAATCATTTGTGAACTGCCGGCATTTAGGGCCTTATCCAAAATCCACTGGGGCTGTAGGAATCTTTTGAGCTTTTAAAAGTAGGTGTTTTGTTTTCCCTGTGCCTGCCAAGTTTCCCTGGGGAGAAGCAACGGCGCTTTCCAGGTTCCAGTGTGCAGCTGCAGATCTGAGCTCTGCTGTGTGCCAGAGTGGCTCCAACATACAGTGGTCGGGTGGCCTGGAGGTGTTAAATATAGAACTGTCAGTGGTGAACAAAACCAAGATAAAGGGATGCTTCATGGCCAAATCACTTTGTAGCTAAACCTACCCACTGCCTGGGAAATACATGCACTTTTGAGGCCAAGTGCTGGCTTCTGAGCAAAACCTGTGCTCCAGACACTCGAAAAATGTCTGGTCACTGTTTTTCATTAGTAAGAGTCATAATACCTTCCCATTGACATCATGCTGAGATACATATGCTCGGCTCAGTAGCTCCATGAATGAGGATGGGAGACTTAAATGGTGAGAGATTTCCATTTTCCTTGTCAACACTCTCCCCCAAAGAACCCTCAAACTGATTGAAATTATGTGGAAGAGAAAGAGGGGTTCATAGAGAGGAGCTGTCTCTCTTTACAGGGTATATGGTGAGCTGGGTTTGGTTCAGGTAGGAAGAAAGCTAAATGTTTCCACCCACCTTGTCACATTCAGAGCTACAGGGACAATTACTGATATGCTACTTCCCTCAAAGACTAAGGACATCTGGAAAGGAAGAACACCCTGTCAGAATAATTCATAAAAAAAAAAAAAGATAGTCTTAAAGTTCTTTAAAAGTATTTACCAGAAACACTGGTAATTGGTTGAAGATATTTTCCTTACTTGGTTGCCAACTCTCTAAAACTCAAGAGGAGGCCCTGGAGAACAGACTTAATACATTGAGATGTACTTGGCTCAGACATAGTTACTGCCTTGTCTTCTCAGTGGTCATCAGGCCCACTTCATCATCTGCATGACCAGTAATGTGGGTGATGGAAACTTGGGTTCAAAAAGCAGCGCAAATGGGGGAATTCCGTTTCTAAGAACTTGAGATAAACTATCATGCTGGATCTTCTGTCTGTTCTGGCTGTTCTTGGTGGAACAAGTAGCTTCTAAAGAATCAGTTAATCTTTATGTACATGTAATCTCTTTGATACCTACCTCTAGTTTCTCAGAACAATCTTAAACTGAGGAGTAAATTCAACTCATAGGATGGGGAGCTGCTTATGGTTTCATCCTGTGCTAAGCTTATTAAGCGTTTTCCAGAGTAGTAGGTGCCTTCACATTCTTACAGAAAACTGGATGGCTATGGGGTCACCAGGTCAGTATGCAGTCTGTCACAATGACCACCTAACCTTGAAACAGACTGTGACACACTTTGAGACACAGGAATATGTAAAATGAAGCAAAGAAAAAGCTCGGCTGAGCAAGGAAGGTTTGTAGAGCCTATTCTTACCTTTTTCCTTCTCTGTCCCAGATGAGGATCAACAAATAACACCTGTTTGCTGACCACCACTTTTTCCCTTCTCTCTTTCTCTCCTTCCCCCTTTCTGGTCAGATACTTCATTTTCTTGTATAGAAATGTAACTTGGCAAGGGTCTTTAGGCAAGAGAGCACACCTTATTCTCTAAGGCAAACTCCTTGATTATTGAGAGGTCATTTCCTTTGAATCTGTGCTGAAGTGCAGTGGAAGATTTGTCTATGGCCAGACTCCAAGTCCAAGTCCGTGATGAATGCAGAGAGAGAGGATGGAAGGGCAGAATAAGAGAAAGAGGAAAGGAGGAAAAGTGAGGCACTGTGACCCCTGCACCAAAGCCTTGTGAGCGTGGCAGAGACTTCTGTGTGTTTGTGTGGAATGGTGGCTGTTTAGATAAACAGATGGCAACAAATGGCATAAAATTATATACCCATAATGTCAGTTCATAACATTTTGTTCGACATACTTGATTTAATCGCTTAGCTGACGATTTTGCTTTTGGGCCCATATGGTGGCAAATGGCAAATGAACCCTCTTTACACAGCAACTCCAATCTGGCACTTTTATCACCGAGACTTAGAGAAGAATCCAGGAGGAGAGAGATGCAGATGGAAAACGAATGAGCAAGCAGGGTGGGGTACATGTGTGGAAAGAGGAGGTTTTGAAGGTGCAGCCAGGGGAGTGTTCTTGGGAGATGGAATTGGGGGTGGTGGTAAAATGGGGAAGGGAGGGCTGGGGCAAAAGAAATCAGGATGTGCTATTTTTAAGAACATCTAAGAGATGAAAAAAGGAATTTGGAAGAGAGGGTTTGAGAGACTTGTGGAGAGAAAAACCATGAAAATATAAGGAGAATGGTGCCAAGAGGAAAAAAGTAGACAAGGTGAGCATAGTAGCAGATTTTTAGGAAGTGTATTCAAAACTAACCTACAAACGTAAGCAAAATGAGTGCGAAACCAAGAGAACAGATTGATTGACTGGATTCTTCAAAGGAACAAAGTCATAGGAAATATACCTGATGACACTCGATTTTCCTGTTACGTTATCAATGTGGGAGTCCTGAGAAGAGGTATCTTGAGAAGGGCAACATGACAGTGATAACTGAGTTCCCATGGCAGATGAATTTGTCACCAAGTTTGTGGTAGTGTCTGGCATGATTACTGTATATTACAGTATTCTGACTGAGTAATTGCTTTCTTCAACTTAGCTTTTCCTAAAGTTGTAAGAAGGCTGGACCTTCACTTTGAATGTTTTTTCAAAGGGTGTGGTCTTGCAAAATGTTGAGGACTGTAAATTTGCCTATCAGTCAGTGCACAGGCAGTTCCCTCAGGCACATCCAAAATGCCTTCATGTATTCGCTCTGTGATGGGGATTTTGTTTTGCATGTGCCAAGGAGAACACAGAAGAGGCAACCTTTGAAAGATGCTGCTTCAGTGACTAGAAAATAATCCTCAATAGGATGGAAGTGATATGATCTGGCAAGACTGAGAAGTTAGAAGTCAAATGAAGCTGAATATATACTTTTTGATAAGACATTTTTTGTGGCATATCAGCATCCTAATTTCTTATAGTGCAGAATGAAAAAAAAAACCCTCACAAAAATCCTCAATGAATCAAAAAAATTGGTCAATAAGGCTTGGGGAAATATATTTCCTGTGATTCTGAGAAGTATGCTGCTGGTGAAATTTCATCATGGCAAGATACATGTCTCAGCATAATGATACAAATAAAAGGTCTGAAGACCACAAGAAATTTATCACAATTTAGGCAAGCTTCCTCTACCTCTTCCCCACTTTTTGTATTCTTTTCTGAGTGCTGTTTAGGCTGATTCTGCTCATTACACTATGTTGATCAGCCCAGCAGTTGACCTGAATCTGATTTGCACTATACTTGGGATGGTGAAGAAAGCTATCTGCTGGGAAGTTTATAGCTCTTTTATGGGAAAGTTGGATCCTTCTAACCTACTGTTGAATATCTCTAATTAATGGAGGATCCAGCTATAGAAATTGAACTAGGTCCAAGTTTCTTCTGAGATGTCCTGTGCACATCTGGGAGTACTGACCCCTTAGTTTCCCTCTATTTCTTCTGAACATTACTTCATGCAGCTGTGGCTAGGACCTCCACACTGTTCAACGAGTTAGCTTGTGACCAATTGGTATCAATTAGTTTAACACTTCCTGTTTGATTGAGACTTACTGTAGTTAAGTCTAGATGTGGCTCATGTCTATCAAAAGGTTGGACTCTAATATTTGTGGTGCCTACAAACCATCTCTTTCTGACAAAAATTAGCGCTGCCTCTTCTGCCCAGCTTTCCTTTTTTCTTCTGAACAACTGAAACTGCCTCCCAAACAATGCAGCCCAGCAGGCAGCCATGTAGCAGCAGTTGGGTGTGGACAGTGCTGTTCCCAGCCTCACTGGATCTGGCAGTGACCAGGTGTTAGGTAAGTCCCAAGTTTGCTGTCAGAATCCACACTGGAGGCTTATGGGCTTCCAGGGTAAGCTCTGGAGCTTGGTTTCCCTCCTTTCTCTCCCTGTCTTACGCGTTCAGTTTCAGTCACTGCAAACTACTTTGACACAGCTCTCTTCTTCTCCCTTACCCCACCCCCCCGTTCACACCCCCCAGGCTCTTTACAACTAAACAGTTTGTCCTTTTCCCAACGTTTTGGAGAATCTGGGAACGTAAGTGCTCCAATAACTCATGTCTGAGCTCTCATTTACCCCCTGCCGGCATGGGGATGCTGCGCACCAGCCTCTCAGAATGCCAAATGAGTCGTGGCTGCCGCCTTGTCCCCTGCGCTCCCTGAGGCCACCGAGCGGGACCCTCAGCCTTGCTGGGGCTGCTCGGAGACAGCCAGCTGGGCATCCTCGCCTGCTCCCCACTGTGCCAGCTCTGGAACTAACTGGGAAGAGCTCTGTGCAGGACAGGTGACTCCACTGTTTTAACTTTTTGGATATGGGGAGAGAAAGGGGAAGGTTAGGTCCCAGAGCTTGAGAAAGAAGAGGTTTGTAGCTTGGATCATAAGGGGAGGCTTCATGCAGGGAAATACACCTTTTCAGTTTGGCTCTGCCACTAATACGTCACATTGTCTTGGCTCAGTCATTTACCTTCTGCCCATCTCAGTATCTTGCATTATTTCCCACCATCCCCATGCAGCTGTGAGGTTCACACTGAGAACTGATGCAAAACGTTTTGAGATCCTTGATTTGAGCAGAGAAGACTGTGGTGAAAATCAGGATAGGAAAAGACATCAAGAGCTTTTGGAAAAGTGGGGATGCTTCTCGTGCTGGGCTTTGCAGTTGATGGACTGCATAGCTCCCAAACATCCTTTGAAAACAACTGAGGATGATTTAGGGTTTAAATCCAGCCATGGTAGTCATAGTAGGGCTTGTTTTTAATCTGCAGGAAAAGTTTGGAATTGTGGGTTTTTCCTAACACCATATCTTCCCTCTGGCTCTGACTTCATTAGCTGCTTTTCATTTGCATTTATCCTGCTGTATATGTCTCCCCTTCACTGTTCTCTGAATACGCTGGCGTCCTCCCCAAGTGGTGTTTTGTTTGTATTTGGTTTTTTGTGTTTAGTTTTGTTTTGTTTTTGTGGTAATTTGGGGTTGTGGTTGTTGTAGTTTTTTTTGTTTTTTGGGGTGGTTGTTTGGTTTGGTTTTTTTTTTTTTTTTTTTTTTTTTGGCAGGGGTTTCACTACCCACTCAATTCTTGAGGCTGAGTCTGTTTACTTAAGGAGTACTATTCCCATTTTACAGAAGAAAGCATTGCACAAAACGGCCCGGGTCCATTAGTGTCCTCTGGTCTCTGCCCGAGAGTAGTGATTCAATACACAGTTCTCACTCCTGTGACTCTGTAAGCTCATTGTGGTGTTCCCAGCACCGGCGGGTGGGTTATCAGCTTTGTGGTCCCTGAATGCCAGGCTCATTTCCTCTGTCATCCCGTGTTCGGGCTCGAGTGCACTGGACCCAACCCCGACCTGCGCTCCTGCAGGGTGGTGCCGGCAGTGAGCGCTGACCCTGTCGCTCTCGGGTTTTGTTGCCATGAGGAGGTGGCTCCTGATCCGTCCCTGCCCGTCTTGCAGCCCCCTCCCCTTCGGGGTGCAGGTGCTGACGGGGGTGTTGGGCGAACAGCCTGCGCTCCGGCCTCGCAGAGACGGGATGAAACTGGCACTCCCTGGAGCCTTGGGAGACAGTGGATCAAATGCGTCTCCCTCCAGAACCCTGGCTCAGGCTCCTCCCTGCCCTTTTTCCAGGATTCCCTGGGGAGCGGGGAGGTGCCCAGCAGTCAGGCCATCGTTCCGTGTTCCGGGCGCTGCCGAGCTCGGTGCCGGAGCCTCACCGCGGCGTCGCTCACCCTCCTCCCTTCTGCGCTCCCTGCCTGTGGCCCTGGCAGGCGACGGGAAGTGCCAAGGATGAGAGCCGGTCCCTGGTGTCTCCTTTAGCTGCCATTGCAGTTAAATTAGAACAGAGACCTGCAAATAAAGCACCCCCTCCCCTACCCCCCCTCCCCGCTGCCAGAAGCTCTGCATTTCACTCAAGTGCCCACCGGGGAATTTGCCCATTTACACTTGTTATTTGCATGATAAAGGCTGCTCTGCTGCCTTTTCTGCAGTCTGCCTTAAAAAGGCAGGGAAGTTGGAGCAGACGGGCAGGAGAGCCAGAGAGGTCGGGCCACCCAGCCCCGAGCCCTCCGCCCCCGGCAGAGCCGCCGAGGGTGCTGCGGAGGAGGGAGGAGGAGGAGGAGGAGGAAGGAGGAAGACTCCCCAGCCCGAGGTTTTGCTTTCCAGTTTTGTTCTCATTAGCGGCTCTGTGCATTCCCTTCGCTCCTCACAATGACGCTTATTCTGGCACTGAAATGTGCCCTCTGGGATTTACTGAGAGAAAAGGAGCAAGGGAGAGGAAAGAGGGAGATAGACGGAGAGAGAATAGGCCTTTATCCTGGGTTGCATCCAAGCTATTTTAGCTGACACTCAGGATGGAAGTGTAAAGGTGGCTGTAAACCTTTCTGGTTGCACCACCCCAATCACGGATTAATCACCTGGAGCAGTCTCCGTGTTTTGCTAGCTTTGGCCTGGCTTCTTCTGCCACATGTTTTTGGAATGTAATTTTCTTGAAATAAGATGAAGTGGAAATACTCTGCGGTGATATGCTGCTTTCAGTTCAGCTTTCACTCTGGTTCTGATTTAGATGAAGAGCCCCATGTCCCTTGTGACCAAGGAAAATTTACCAAAATGAAAACATGACTTTGCAGAAGAAGCACAAATTTTGAGACCTAATCAGGAGTCAGAAAATTATCGTTTGGCTTTATGGGGCAAGGGTGCCTGGTGCTCAGCACTGCCCTATTCCCATGCCTTCTGGCCTGATGGCGCCTGTGATGCCTTTTTTGTGCCTGTGGTGAGGCCAGGGGCCACACAGGAGCTACAGCAGTGACGCTTTACCTCTTACCAAGGCAATCTTCTGTTGCCTGCTGAGCTGGCATCACATGTACTTTGTAGTTGTGGAGCTCTCTTTAGCCAGGCCACTGTCATGTACCACAATGTTGCTGCATCCTTAATAGTCTGTCTCCCTCAAATACCTCTCAGCTAGTGTACCCTTTTACCTTCCTGTCAGCAAGTACAACCAACCCCAGCACTCAGTCTCTGAAGCACTCTAGCAATGTTGGCTATAGCTGCCCTCAGCCTTCTCCCAAATGCTGCAACAGCAGGAAACTGTAAAGGCTATAGAGATGGCCTGGGGAAAATGTCCAGAGAAAGGAAGCAAAAAGTCCTCCCTCCTGTCTAGGATGTTGAACTGTGTTGCGTGGTCTTTTTTCTATGTTTTCCTTCCCTTTTTATTCTCATTTATTTTTAAGTGGCTTTGTGTCACACTGTGTGTACAATGTGACCAAAATTTGAAAGCTATCCCCATTCATTGTGCTCCTCAGGCCTGGATGGGAGTACTGCTTGATAGGGAGTCCATCTAGAATGGGTTACAGGACTTCTTATAACTGGTATTGGACTAACAGGGTGTGCAGGAGAAGAGAGACTCTTTGGAGTCCTGATGTAGAGATGCAATAAGATCTCTTTGAAGATATTCTTTTCCTTTTGTCCTTTCTTTCTCATGATGCATCTTGAAACAGTGCCCCAGAGTGATAGGCCACAATCTATGGGATATTTCTGATCTGTGCATAGGATATTTTTTGCATAAACTTACACTTCACTTGGACTCTAAAGCGTGTTGGAGAGGTCCCAAGGCTGTCCAGCCAGGAACATCCCAAACCAGTGCTGTCTGCTGTTCTGTTCTCTTTTGAAGCAATTTTAAAGAGGCAAATGCAGGTATGGATGTGAAGCTCTGCCCTCTGGACCTCAGCTGTAATTCTCCACTGAAGAAAGCATCGCTACATCTCGAGGTTTTGAGGTTTTTTACTCTGTCAATAACCTTCATGGAGGAAAAAAAAATACTGCTGTGCATTGCAGCCTTCTAAAAAATCTTGCAAATTGGAATGGTGGGTTCCAAAATAATGAAGATGTCCTTGGTATATCTGGAGGGATTTACTGATCCAGAACTTCACAAGCAGAATTTGATCAGTGTTTCCACATTTCCCAACAGACTATATTCTGACTGCATCTGCCATGGGCTTGAGAACCAGGATGCTGCTGGTGTATGGTCATGCTAGAACATGGAGTGAGACACTACTATTGCAGAGCCTGGGACCAGTCCCATTGCAGTGCCTCGCTGCTGCTCAGGGTGGGTTCCAGAAACAAAACTCTACAAGCTTGCATTAAATTAGGGAAGCAGGTTTCTGCTAGCATGTGGCAGGTTGCACAGCCAGGATTCTGGCATCCTAACTACGTTCTGGAGCCAGCAGTCTGGCTGCTCAGGGCTAGTGCTCGAGAAAGCTCTCCAGGATGAGATCTCAGTGGCATCCTCTTTTTCACTTGTTTGTTTCACTTTTGAACTTGTTGATCAACAAGTTCATACTGTTCCCATATCTGAACTCTGTGTCTGGGGACCTTTTGCATTTTCAGTATGGGTAATGATACCAAATCCATTCTCTCTTCTTGTCTGAAGAATCAGGTCTACAGCCCTACTTGTTGTCTGAGTGCTCCTTCCCAGCTGCAAAGCTTTGAATCTTCTAGAGCAGAATCTGTGTGGAAATTGCTTTCATTGTCTTAGTAGTATCTTTTCTCCCCAGATCTGGCTTTCCCTGGTACACCAATGCCAGCGTTATATCTGAGAATAAACATTCCTTCTGAGATTTGTAACTTAATTTTTGGTGGTATTTTTTGTGCAGTTGACCTAATGGAGGCATTCAGTTTAACAAGGACCTCTTAACTAGTGGGTTTCTGGGAGGCCTGTCAGTCTCTTCTGATGGCTTTCATCTTGTACTGTTTATAGATTAAAATTCATTTGAGATGGCTAAGCAGGGGGTTTACTCACTGTAAATGACATGATTTTACTTATTCACCTCCCTTGGCATCAAGAAAGCTGGACATAGAGAGAGCTTGGCTGAGTCTGGTTCTTGCACCTGGAAGGCATTGTGGGAAAGATGGCAGAGGGATGTTGCAGGCATGTCCAGTAATAGTTTGGACAGGTTCAAGTAGTCTGGCTGAGGAAGGCACTGCTGAGGGTGTTGGGCAGGTCTGTCTGACTAGTGACATCCAGAAAGATGGAGTCAATGCAGAGACTAAAACTGTAACTCTTGGCACCTTCTACTGCATGCTGGGCAACTGCAGCATGTTTTATGTGGCTAGCATGTCTTCAGGTAAGGAGAAGCAACTATTTATTTGAGCACAGACTTCCTATGTAATTCTGACTAAACCACTGAAGGTAGGGTTTGTCTCACCTTGCTTTAAATGTCCGGGAGCCATCTTGTTTTAGGATACTCACCTATGCAGTAATTAACACCTGTAATTACACATTAAATTACTACTTGGACATGTTAATGCTCTCTTCTCTCCATTGTCTATAGAGGGCCTACATAGATTAAACTATAGCTGGTTTTTATGTGGCAGAAACCTGGTGAGATGAGCCCCTCTGAGTCTCAGTTCTTCATATGTAAAGTGGAAATGGCAGCATTGCATAGTGAAATGACTGCAGGGTTAGACAGTGAACAGTGTATAATGGGCTGAGATTCTGCATTGGCAGAAGAGGCGGGAGAGGAGCAGAGGAGGTGTCTGTGGAGTCGTTTACCTGTCAGTGTTCTGTGATCTTCTGGCATTTGGCCCTATACAAGTAGAACAGGGTTTAGATTATTCTGATAAGCCTTACAAAACCTCATTTATGTTATTTTCCTCCAAAGCCATGTTTAAGTTGCTTAAGCTACATTATCTCCAGCTATCTCTTGGCTTTTCTGGGTAATGGTCAGACAATGAAGAATACAGTATTTTCATCATCATCTTGGGAAACAGCATCATAGATAGCTCAGCTGCTAGTTTGTTCAGACGCCTCTGGACTATTTTTTCACTGTTTCAGATTTCCCCCTGAAGTTTTCACTGCCCAGATGTAGCCATTATGGGCTTCTGCTCTCTATTTTTACCAGTTCAGATGGGAAATGTTAAGAAAGTAGAGTGAAACAAGAATGAAAGCACTTCTTAGAGTCTCTTCCTCACTGCATTAGGAGGCCAAAGGTTGTGAAAGGAGAGTTCATGCTGAAAACATTCTTTGAAAGCCCTCTGAAGCAAGTGTTCTGCTTTTTATTACTGGTTTGAATTAAGATTGATTTTCCTCAGATTCCTGTTCTCCCTCTTGGGACCAGCTCCAAAAACCCGGAGGCTCAAATGAAAATGGAAGGTGCTAATTAAAAGCACCATTTATCTCTCTTTGAAAATAGACCCCACGAGTATGTGGGGATTGGCGGGGGTTGCTCCTGGAAATAAGCTGCTCTCCTGCTTGATGTTGCAGGTGTTCAATGCTAGCAGGAGTGTTAAGAGTCATATGTTAGTGTCAGAGATATGTAAAATATTATCTATGAGCCCTAGGTCTGTCTCAGCACAGCCACAGTTTTGGGGTCTCAGGTACCTATGACCTTTGGCCAGTGTTGGACAGGAATTGCAGGAACTATTGTGTACCCAGGAGATGAGTGTGTGTTATATCCCCACTGAACCCAATGTATGGAGGGTCAGAGTTGAACTGGATGCTGTTAGCCTGAACATCTTGAATTAATTTTCTAGGGTATTGGCCAAACAAGGCTGTCACACTTTAGCACCTTAGGACTGAGACCATCCTCTGGCTGTCTGCCTTGTTCTCCCTTTCTATCCCCTACCCCAACAAGCCTTGGAATAAGTTATGTTGGCACACTGAGGAGGTGGAGCAGCCAGGGACTGATAATGAGGAAATGATCCAAAACCTTCCCCTCCTTTGAACTCAACTGAGTGCAACCAAATGGTCAGTTCACTTGTTCTTCCATCAAGTAGACCTGATCCAAACTGCTGATCAGGATGATGATACTATCACTTCACAAGGAATATAGAGCTAGGGCTGTATTAACTCCTCATTGGAACAGAACTGGGAAGCCTGCTATGTGGAATCATGGAGTTGTTTAGGTTGGAGATTTTCAAGATCATTGAGTCCTATGATTAACCTGGCACTGCCAAGTCTGCCACTAAAATGTATTCCTAAGTGCCACATCTACATGTATTTGTACTGCAGAAGATGCATGGGAAATTAATACAAATAGGAGTAAGAAGCCTTTCTTACATTTATTTTGCTTGCTTTAATTCACATTTTAGATGCTAGGCAGTTAGTTAAAAGGGTTGAAGTAAGAAAGCCTAATTGTTGCTATTTAATGAGGTATTAAAAACAGACTCTGAAAGTTTGGAATGAAGCTTACAGGAACCGAAAAGGCATGCCTACCTACCTCTGGATTAATGGATATTCCTAGTCTGACCACAGATGTCTAGAGCTGTGTGGATGAGGTGCTTCCATCTCATGGTGATTCTCCAGGGTGTTATCTCTACCATGCTATTTTCAACAGTCAGGTTATCCTCATATCCTCATAGCTGAGTTTAGTGCAGTCTCTTTGCTCTCATTATACATACCTAGAAAATATTTGGATCCTTTTGTGAAGGCAGAACTTAAAAATTCTGTCCTTGAGAGGCTCCCAACCCATTTAAAATAGTTCAGAGAAAATATATGCAAAAGGGGAAATATCATCCCAGATCTCCTATTGCCTGCCTCTTACTGTGGGTGGCTAAATGCCTCTTGGAACTGGTGATGGGCTAGGAAATCTTTTGCTTTTTGTCATTGGCTGCTAATGCCAATGAACAGAAATTTCCAATTTCTGCAGCCTGACTGGGAAAGTGCAAGAAATAAAGAGCTGGAAGCTGAATGTAGTTTTTGATCTGTGCAAATGACAAAAAAGTAAACACTTTTCTAACAGTGACAGAGCATGGATTAAGCTCTGGATCAAGGAGACTGGCGGGCACTGTTTCTTTCCAGATCTAGAGGAACATATTCCCTGTTCTTAACCAGTAAACTGTTGCTTTGGTGACAAAAAACCCCCCCAAACCATGATGGCTGGCTTCCCTGTCTTTCCCTGCATCTGTTGTTGGTGACTAGGAGAAAGTGGCCACAGTTTGGTTGTCATGGTGCCCCAGCAGCCAAAAGAAAATGCTATGCTTTTGCTGTTGTAGGGAGAAGCTTTGCTATAGGAACTTGTCAAGCTGGTCAGAGGGGAAGTGATAAAACTTCTCTGGTACCTATCAAGGGGTTAATGTTGATAGTTTCAATACAAATGGCATCCTACAAATAAAACTGCAACCCCTATGCCTGCTGTTGATTTCTGGGCTATAGCAACTGCTCTGGAATGCTTGTACCTGTGTTTTCCAGGTTTCTGTTGGCAGTTTCTGTGGTATACCCTGTACCAGCCCCATTATTGCCATGTTGATGTATTGCCAGAGTAAGGAATCTGTGTTTTCTAGTATTTTAGTAAGAGACACCTGACTTTCTGGCTCATTATCAAATTTCAAACTAGTCACATTGCTTTATGTAGTTTATTGTCTCTACTAGAGAAACAGGGATAAAGTTACTGTTGCTCTTTGCAAAGCGTTTCCTTGGCCTGAAGTTTCCTTGGAAGGAGACTTCCAATACTTTCATGGAGAGACAGACAATGGATGCAGGAAACCCACCACAGGATCACCAACAAGCCAGATGACACAGGCAGCATCCAGGAGATTTCCCAGTCTCATTCCAGCTGGGAGACACAGGTGACACCCTGGAAAACATTTCATAGCACTTGGCCTGGAGCAACACAGGAGAGCACTTGAGTGCACTCCCCACTGTGTGTCCCAGTGCCCTGTGCAGCATCTCTGGCTGTTGGAAACCAGATCTGGGCAGCGTGGAGCAGCCAGGCGGGAGGTGGTGAGGGCAGGAGGGGATGGGCGCGTGTAGAGTGCCCTTGGGGCTGCCAGGCACCTCTCATTAGAATGCATTTGTTCCACAGTATTGCAGCCGGCTGGTTCATCTCTTAGTCTCTTTGCAAGGCTGTTGCTTACAGAAGGTAGAGGCAGGCACTTGGTCTGGGTCCAAGCTCTGGTGCAGCTCTGTCTCTCCTCTGCTCGGTCTCTCGCTGTGCGCGGAGCCGGGCCCCCTGCTGTGCCCTCGCCAGCTTTTACAGCCGCCCTGCCTGTCAGAACAAATGGTACGGCTCAGAAAATAAACTCATCTCATTTGTATGACAACACGGCCCCTCCGGTTAGAATGCTGCACCACTGCTTTTAACAAGGCTTTAAGCTGTTCAGTTCAGAGATTGTTACAGCCCTTGGTTTATTGAAATACAAACCTCCTGCTCAGTCATCCTAGCCATGTTCCCTAATGCCTGACCTAGGCTAAGATACCCTCAGTGCTCTGTGCCCTGGCTAAGGATGCCCAGGCTGAATGATGCCACTCCTCTGCCTTCAGTACAGCCTGGGTCCTACATCCTGTGTACTGCTCCCTTCAGGGGTGAAAGGAAGATGAAAAAAATCTTTATTGCTAGATAGTGCAAGTGGCTTTGTATTTCCTCCTGTGCTGTATTGTGACTTCTTTAGTCTGTGTGTGGGGCACTATCTGGATGTGGCTTTGGTTGTGTATGTGAATGCAGGCACTTTCCATTTCTGTATGTCTCCCATGCTGTGAGAGTCTGTGTTCATGAGGGTTGAGTTTGTGTGTTCCTGTTTACCTGTGTGCATCCACCCGTGTGTTCACATCTTGTTTCTGTGTGTTTGATGTATTGGGTTTTAAGGATGCTTCTGCCTGTGCCTTTGTGCAGCTGATGTTTGTGTGTATTTATGCCTCTCAGATGTGTGTATGTATTCCAGTGAGCATGCTTTCATAAGCCTCCTGCTTACCAGTACTGAAGGATGTGCAAAGGTCTCATTATGTTGCAGGTCTCCCCTTGGTGTGACACATTCCTGCAGTTCACAGGCAGGTGATTGACAGTGTCTGTTTCTTACATGCTACTCAGAGCAGAATTGCCCAAAAAGGAACCCTGGAGTTTTAGATGAACCTAAAGGGTGTCTTGTTAATAAGGAAGGAAAAAATTACAAGGAGATTGAAATAAACATTCAGTATATATTTGGTGGCATGCAGCTCTTTCTAAAGCACACCATATGTTTTTTCTGATGATGAGCAGAAGATCTGGTCCTCTACTGTCGAAGTCAGTGGTAGATTTTCTAGGGAAAATGGTTGCAAAATCACATATATGGAATAAGTGAAACTGTACATTAGATAGAGATGCACACATGTGCTCATAGATGGGTCTGTTAGTCTCCCTTTTCAGCACCTTCACTACAGAATAACTACTTAAGGTTCCTCTGTCTTCCATATTGATTCAACTTGTGGTGGACCAAATGTGTAACTGTCTTCTCATTAGCACAAATGCTTAGAATCAAGATCTGAGTCCTTACTTTGGCACTAGTTTCCTATGTGACCTTGAAAAATTACTGTGTGTTTATGCCTCCTTCATTTGCAGGAAGGGCAACTCATAGTGGGTGACCTTGCAGGGATGCCATTGCTCACATATTTTGAGAACCCTGGAGTAAAGTGGAGCTGGCAATCACAAAGTATTCACTCTTTAGCAATATCAGCATTCCTGATAACCAAACCCACAATACATCCTTAAGCATGTGATGGATTTCCTGTAGGTAAAAGAGAATCTCTGGGATGTTAAAAGGAAAATCCTGGCTGCCAGTAAAACGTGGAGTCTAACATGGGTCCAACTGAAGAGGTTTGTTCCCCTGACTGGATGATAGGCAGCAGATGCTGCACTCCTTGATGAGCTGGGCTTTGTCAACTCAAGTTTCTGTCCTCAGATGTTGAGCATAGGGTCGGAGGCTCCCCCTGAATATCTTCTAATGCCTGCACCAAGGATTTCCGTGGTGGAGAGGGAGCACTGACGGAGTGCACAGCCATTTGTTAGGCAGGGGCTTGGGGTTTGCCGAGCTGTGCACATTCCTGCTGACGAGTGCATAGACAGACGAGTAAACAATGGCTGTTAGATTTACTGCTGCAGCAAAAATAAACCATTTGTCAAAGCGAGGATAACACAGGGATGCCAACAGCTTGAGGCCACGCCTCCTTGGGATGTGACCTGGTAATATACCTCGCAAGCCAAGCAGGATGGAATGGAAGTTCTACTGGGATTTAGCCTGAGACCATTCAGAAGGGGTTCCTCCAGAGAGCAGAGTGCTGAGGAGTTAGCAGGGTATGCACAAAATATTTCTTAATATAATGTTGTGAAGTCCTGGCAAATAGCAGCCTAAGTAAAAACTAGTATTAATCTAAACTCTATGCTCTAAATAATTTCTGTCCTATAAATCAGATGCTCCGAAATACAGTGCGAAAAGGAGACTTTTCAGTATAGACAAAAGATGTTCTCAAGGCTTTGCTGGGCATTCCACATTATTTTAAGAGAACTGCTCTCTGCATGTGGTACAGCAACATTGATCAGAACATTTGTGGTAATTAAAAACTCCATGGCAAGTTTCATCAGGGACAGGTGACAGGTCAGTTAATTATTTTTAGGAAGCAAAATTCCCTCTTCAGTTCTGAGCAAAAGAGAAAAGTAACAGGAAAATTAACCTTTCCCAGGGGTGATATGATATTTCCATTAATATTAGTAGAATATACTTGTCTTCATATTTGGCAAAATTTTGGTGAATGGTAATATACAGAATACATTAATTATGTGTTTGGCAAAAATTAGCAAGAGTTAGTAAAGAGTTACTTAATCTGGAAAACTGAAGCTGATTTTATAACGAGGGGATGTCAATTTAACCTGAAGCACAGATTTCTAATAGCAGGAGTAATGCTGGAAAGTAGAAACATTGATACATGTTTGCCTAATGGAAAGTTAGATGCCAGGGCCTACAGTGATATGTCATGAACACCAGTTGCCTTCCCCTTGTATATTTATATTACAATACATTTATAATATTTTCTATATAGTTAAAGTGGCACAATACTGAAAGAGATTTGTCCCCTTAACTTTTCGTTGGAGTTACTGACTCCCAGGTTAACAAATTAAAGGGCGTAAGGTTTGGTGAAGGACCAGGGTTTGCCTAGAGATTCAGCATGCCAGAGTGCTGCTGCAACAGTGTTCCTTTGTACAGGTCCTGGCAGATGCAAATTGAAATACATAACTTGTATGAGCTTCACGACTAGGGTGGTTTCTCCTGGAGCACAAGGAGTTGATCCCATTCATACTCTGGATTGTGACTGGATGTAGAACAATGTGGGGTACTTTGGTACCAGGAGAGCATGATCAGAGAAAAACAGAGCAGAGCATAGCCTGGGCTGAAAATTCTCTTACTCGTAAGGGAATTGAAAGATACATGTTAAAATCTGAGAGAGCCTTCCAATTCCCAACAAAATGAAAGTGGGAAGGAGCAAACATCCAAATGCTAAGTAGAAGTTTCATAAGGAGGATGGAATGCAGAGTTCCAAAGATCTGTGCCTACCTGTCATTTATGACTATAACAATTAAGATTAATAGTCTAATGTGAAGCTGCTGTTTTGCCATATGAGAAATTTAATGACTCCCAGAGATGAAACTTGCAATTGCTGTTACAAGGGGATTAGGCTTTGATGGTCTTCATGGGCTGGGCACAGAGTAAACCTGAAAGCTAGTGAAAATCAGGTTATCCTGGGAGCTTTTGTACAACTGTAGAGCAAACACCACAGCACATTCTGGTCCTGCATAGCAGAACTGGCTCACATTAGGCCCTTGGAAAGACTCTGATGTGATGCATGCACCTGGTTATCTGCCATGTTCAAGGGAGCCATGCTTATCACTATAACATTCCTCTTCTATAGGCAACCTACCACCTCTACCAAAAACAAGAATGAAAGAAAGCCTAAAAAGGTGAAGAAGGATTTTCATTATGAAGTTAATTAGCTTCTGAGCCAAGCTGCACCTTTTCAAGGGGAGGAATTAGAGGGATTTAATTGCTTTATCAGCCTTCTCTTTGATTTTCAGCAATCAGGCCGATTCCATTTAATTTAACTGCCACAGATGAGAAGAAAATTGATGCACTCACCTGCCTTGAAGCAGAAAGAGAGAGTGAGAAAGAAAAGTTGGAGAAATTGGCAAATATAGTGTCTGCAGATTAATGAAAACCAACAGCATTTGCTCACAATTGGAAATGATGTGCCTGCCCTGAGGTGTTTGGAGCTGTGCGTGTGCCGCTGTGCATGGTGATGTGAGACCCATGTTAATGGCAGAGAACAGGGAAAAGCGGGTGGACCTGCCCTGGGGAGAGAGGGAAATATGTTTGTGAGATGATCAGGGATCAATTAATGACTGGATGTGCAGGGGGGTAGAGAAGAATGGGGGAGGCAAGCGGCCAAAGCCTCGTGCTAGCAGACAGGCAAGCAGAGGTCAATGTGCTGAGTGGGCTTGGTGTGGTGTCTCTTGTCATCCTCTGCCAGTGGGATATATCCTGCATTTTCTGGGTCAGAGGGTGGGTTCATGTTACAGGTAACTGATGTTTGTTTTACTGAGGTACAGGGGGAGGGTTAGAAACTGCAATGCAGGCTTTTGGTATATATCGTGCCTTTGATGAGGTGCCTTTCCTTCTGTCAGAACAAGGTTTCCTGTTTCTTTCTTCCATGTTTCTTGAAACATTTCATGCAGGGGTGAATAAGACATAAAACCAATGTGTTGAAGAGAAAGGAGGTAAATAGATGTGGTGGGAGTAGCAGAGGATGGTCCATCAAGAAGTGATGAGGAGAAAGTGGTGTCGGAGGAGCTGAGACCTGTAGAACTGTGATCCACAGGATGAGAGTTGACTTCCTCCAGCTAAGGTGTGCCTTTGCAGAGGGTCTGCAGAGCTTTAGTCATGTGTTAAACAAAACAATTGTCTTCAGCTGTCTGTAGTCATAATAACAGTTTGTGAAAGATGTGTGGTTCTCAGACCCTTGCTTTTCAAAAATGAGGACTTCTGGAGGTATCTAGAAACAATCCTTCAAAAGTGGGCTCAAGCAATTTTTTTTTTAAAGTCATGACCCAAAACTGTAACGTGACTATACTGGACAGTCTGATTTTCAGTGGCAGAGTACTTGGACACCAAAATTCATTGCTTTGGGAGCATATGAGCTAATTTCTTCACCCTTGTTGGGCCTATTCAAGGACAGCCCTCCCCTCACTTAAAGAATGTTTGGCTGAAGTCTTAATAGGAAAACTTCGTGTCCTTTTAGTCTGTGCAGCACAAGTGAGACTTCTTCCTGGTTCTCTGGCCAAGACTTCATTTGAGGGAAGATGGTAAGAGTGGATAAATGAGAAGCATTCAGGAAGATGTCACTTCCTTTTTCTGTGTCCTCTCAAAAAAAGATAATTAAAGGAGTGGATTGGTTTTAAGAGTGTTTCCCACCAGAGAAGAGTGTTTAAATGAAAAGAGAAATATCAGCTTCTCTGAAATCGAAATCTCTGAAATATCAGTTTCACTGATATTTTGTTTCACAAAAGTTTTTGACAGAAGCCTGTTGGTAGAACTGTCACCTTCCATTTCATTCCTTCAAAAGCAAAAGGTGTTTTTCACTTTGAAATGATTTTTTTTTTCAAAAATAAATTTGATTCTGTAATATTCATATGGGGTTTTAAATGAGAAAATTATTTATTTTATTTTATTGAAATAAAGCATTTTGATTTACCCAAATTTGTTTTTGCCAGGAAATGTATTCTATTGTAGATTTCTTTTTGTATGGATTGTTTCCAGTCCCACGCTAAACAAATTTCACAATTGGAAGTGTTATGGAAATTCTCCAGAAAATGAGAATTTTCAATTTCTCATATTATCTTTGGTGCAACCTGATTATAAGAATGATCTCAAATTATTTGTTGAAGTCCACATTAAGTTTTGGTCTGATTAGCTACATTATGTTAGATCCTACTGGAACTCCATGTTAAGAAATTGCATTTTCTCAGGCAAAAGAGCAGAAGCGAGGGAAAGGGAGGTTTGAGTCTCTTGGCTAGGACTTTGGAGCAGTGGGAAGTGGACTTGGAAACATTGCCCATGTGTGTGGAGCTGGAGGGAATTGCTAAAAGCCGACAGCCTGGGCTGTGTCTTTGTCAGCCCATTGCTGGGCTTCACATTGGTGGGCAGTTTGGAGTAGAAGCAGGAGCATTTAGAAGCTGTCATTGCCCTTACAAATCAGTTTATAGGTCTTGTGAGATGGAGGTGGTTCTTTTCTGGAATTTAACACCTTTAGGTATAGTTTTAAGAAACAACAGCTTTGTGGGCTGTAATTAAGACTCTGGAAGAGAGTTTTTTCTGGCGATTCTCTCTGCTCACCCACAGCAGGTTAAATGAAGGGGTTAATAAGGTATTATTTCCCCACAAAAGCCCTGACGGTGCATTTCCTCACAGCTTGCCTGCCAGGCTTGGCCTAGCTCTGTGGATCAAAGGCTGGTTATCGCTAATATTGAGCTGTTGTAACCTCTGTCCCCTTTGATTAAAGTGGCGCTGCTGTGAATTTCTCAGTTAATCACACCTTGGCTCACAGGGTCAGCTTGCAACTTGGCAAGTTCAGAAAACTACAGCGGAGGAGAGAAAGGTAAAATGTATTATGCAAATGCAATTATGATGGAGTCTGACTCCATCCGGCCAAGACCTTGTACTGCTGGAGAGGCTGGAGGGAGAACAATCAATATCCCATCCTTCAACAAGAGCCTCTTGGCAAAGAAAAGGGAGTGGAACAGGAGGCTCTCCTTTTTCCTCCCTAGAACTTCCCACACCACCGAGGAGAGCAGGGGTTTGAGGACCCTTAAGCCTTCAGCAGGTGCAGTGTGTTCAGAGGAAAATGTGACCTCCCAGACATTTTCCATCCCTGGGAACTATGATTTACAGTTTTTCCTTGGACTATATTGAAATGGGAACTCTGCCAATGGGTTCAGAACCACTAATTCTACTTTCCACTCCACATCCCTTCCCAGAGCCTCAGGATGAGAGGAATCAGCAGGCATCATGGCAGTGTGTATCCAGTTTCAAAGCACACACCAAGATAGGTGTGTGAGTCACCAGGTGTATGTGCAGGGCAAAAGATGAAGATTTGGGCCCCAGGAAGGCCATAGTGTGGAATGTGAAATTCAGCACTGCTGACAGTGAATTAGGTTAGTGAACACAGCAGCCTAACCTTGTTTTGAGGATCCTGAGGGACAGGGCTGCTGAATAGAAAGAAGAGATCATGAGTGTTGAGCCTTTTTATGAAAGTCACTCTTTCCTGTTCTGTGTTTTGATTTCCTTACCTGCAATTTAGAATGTGTCAGACTGCCAGGCCAGATGGAGATGGACATGGGAGTTCCTCAGCACTCAGGGCATGGGCTATTTTTTATTTAGGAAAGTGCCCTATTCTTAGTAGTATTTCAGTAGTCTATAGAATCAGTCTGTCAAGAACTGGGCTATCTGCAGGCATGTGGTAAAGCCATATGTACATGCAGAGATTTTAATGATGTAGAAACACCAGGATGATGTACCAGTTTTGCAGCCACAACAGAAAAGCTTCACTGAGCTCTGTAGTGAATCCAAGTGAAACCAGTTATGGCTATAACTCCACTTTTTGCTATTATTATTGATCTTCAGGTGTGGTTCTGCCAACTGTCTATTTATCAGGGTTTAAATCCTTTGCAGAGTTGCTCCATGAGAGGTGTGCAGCCTAGGAAAGGTTACACGTGTGCTGGAGTGACTGAGCTGTGGTTAGGAACAGTTCAGTAGTGTATTCAGGAGCAGAATCATGTGCCCAGAGCTACAGCCCTCATGTGACAAAAATCACGCTTCTGGTGGCCCTGGCTGACTTTAGCATTGAGTCTCAGATCCAGGAGGTTGCCTCCAGGCAAAGGGTATTTACTGTGTCCATTGACCTGGCAGCATCTTTCCTTATCAATACACAATCTGTTGGATCCCAAATTAATCTGCTAAATCGTCACATTCCTACCTTTCTTCCTACTCCTAGAGAAAGGGGTGTTTTCCTGTCACCGCTGAAATCTGTTGTGCTTTCTGGCTGTGATGGTGAGAAGAGAGAGGAAAAAGAATTAGATGTTTCTAGGGAGGCTGGTGTTCAGGAGTGCTGGTTAAGGTGGCACAGGGAGATGTTTCAGCTCCAGCTGTGCTGCAGAGCTGAACAGATGAGCTGAGGTGAGGGGAGCAGAGAGCACAGGAGCCTCTACTGCTGCAGTGTGGGTCTGAGCAGAGCACTGAGCACAGAGTGGGAGTGGAGAAAGCTGGAGGAAGAATGAGCGTGGCACGGCATTCTTGATCAGACCCACTAATTAACTGCTTGCTCTTATTTTATTTACTCCAGTCTTTCTATTTTTGCATTATTTGTTTCCTTATTCAAGTGAAACAGAGAGTAACTTTTTAAAATTTAAATTCAGAAGTGCTGGAACTGAGTTCCTGCTGGGGAGAAAGTCCTGGAGCTCTGCTCCTGATGGCATTTGGGAACATTTTCATTGTCTCACTACCTTCCAAAAGCAGGTACCATTCTGTTCAGTTGAGGCATGTGGTTCTTATTATGCTATCAAACCTCACAAGCATGGGAACAGAACCACAGTGCCTGCTGCTGTTTTCAAAGACTCCTAAGCTGGAATTTTAGTAGGTAACACATACAGGCATCTTCACACTGTGAGCTTTTCCTCACTTTATGTGTATCTTTCCCTTGTGTGCTTCTCAATCCCTTTGCACAGTTCTGTGGCTCTGAATTCCTAATGTATGATTATTCTGATTTCCTTTAATCAGAATAATAATGTAATAATAATTATTAATATAATAATAATAAATTAATAATTACAACCAGAATATAATTATTCTGATTATTAGAATAATCCTAATGTATGATTATTCTGATCTAGCTGCCTCAAGGGTGTGACATGGTTCTGAGAGGATTTTAATTAAAAATTGCCATTCAAGATAAAACATAACAACAATAATAATGCTAAATTACAGCTTTTTTGTCAAAGTGCTTTGGAAGGGTAACGGCAGAGGCACTGCTGACTCCATTGCATGGTTAAATTGTGTCTGGGAGAAATGATTCACCCAAGGTTATGTGTGAGATTTGTACTAGAGTCAGGAGGTGAATAAGTGTTCCTGGTAGTCCATCTGTTCTATCGTATGCTTCCTTCCTACAGAAAGTTTGTTTTCCTCCAGCTTTTGTTTTCCCGTGTACTGAATCTCCCTCTGATTTTTTTGTTCAAGACTCCAAGAGAAGAAACTGGCATTGTGCTGTGAGCCAAGGATTAGCAGACTTAGCTCAGGCCCCAGTGAGTGATTCAGTCTAAGCACTTGCAGGTTCACTGTCCAGGAGATCGTAATGAAACACACAGTGAGACTGCTCCCCAGGACTCAGGGTTCAGCAGGGCTCTGTAGAACAGCAGCTGCACCTTGAACTTTCTCTGTAAAGTAATGCAGCTGTGAAGGAAAGGGTGTGATGGGCCAAAACCAAAACTCTTAAATCTCTGCTTCCTACCCCACACACATTATTTCACCTGCCAAGAGTGAGGACTGTCAGCCCAGATGAACCTGTCAGCATCCTTTATGTGGTTCCTTTTGCAAATCTGGATCATCTGTAAATGTGATCAGTAAAGGAGCTCAAGGAAATTAGGCTCCCAGGTCCTTTTTAAATCCAGTGGAAGCTGGGCATCTCTAACTAAATTCACTTAGTTAAAAAAAATCTCTGGCAGGGACGTACAATGGGCTCATCAGAGCAGGGTTCTTTGGAAGGCTTAATGCCATATTTCTGTAGTCATTAGTACCTGACCTCTGCAATACTGGATCCCCCAGTAGTGCTAATGTGATTGATTCAGCTGTGGGTACAGGTGGAATTTCTGTTCAGTGTGATGGAGCACTTGGTAGTTTTTCTAGGCATGCAGTGTTTTTAAGCTTTACAGGGCATGCAGGAGAGTTATGCCTGGGCAAACAGAAGTCATGGTATGATGGGTCTGTGACTTGGGTCATTACAGACTCTTTTGAAGAGAGATTTCTATGGACAGTTCTTTCCATAAAATACAGCATTCCTGAAGCTGCTCCAGTATATTCCAGTTTCCCCCCTGCAACAGCCCAGTATACCAAAGTTACACAGGAGGTAAACTAAAGGTAACCCCTTTAGAGGTCCAACATAGAAGCTTATTCCTTACTTACTTAATTTTATTTTTTCAGTGGTGCCTGTCACTTTAATGTCCTGCTTTCTTTCCTTGCATCTTTCCTTTCCTCCTCCTTCCTCTTGCCCTTCTTTTCCTTCCTTTCTTCCCCTCAGCCCTCTACTTCCCTGCCTCTTGATTAAAATGTTGACTTTAACTTGGAATTAACCTGATTAATGTAATTGAAAGTAAAAGTCCGCTGCTCAGCACTTTGGGTGATGAGTGGAGATGGATTGAGAAAGAAAGCTTTCAGATTGAATACACTTCTCTCCTCTGGCTGTTAATTGCACCGTTTACTGGTACCTGACTCACTGACCGTCAGTGTTTAGTCCAGTTAATGATGATACACAGTCCATACTTTCCAGAGATAATTAAAAAACATTCCAGCAGACACTGCTGCAGAGAGCTTTTCTATCTGTCGCAGTCAGCAGGCCCCAGGGGTTAGGGGTTCTAGTGTGTAAAGACAGAGAGCTCTCTGGGCAGAGCTGAACTGGCCTTGGTTATGCAGGCTTTTTGAGGAGTATCACAGAATGGTTTGGGCTGGAAGGGATCTTAAAGATCATCTAGATTTGCCCTCTGTGTTGTTGGCAACGATGGCTTCCACACATGTCAAGGGTGGATGGTCCAGCTGTTGGGCTCAGACCCAGCCTGCTCAGCAGCTGTCTCTTCATGCCAGTCTCCCGAGCTGCTGGCATGGGGCTGCTGAGGCTGCAGCCCTGCTCCAGCTGCTCATACAGACCATCCCACTGGTCAGCACTTTCCAGGTCCCTGGTAGCTGATCCAGCTGATCTGGAGAGCTGTTCCCAGTGGCTCATGGCTGGTGGTTTCCCAGCTGGGGACTGGAGCTGATGAAGCAGGGTGGTGACCACTTGACATGTTGGCTTTAGTGTGTCTGTCCATTGACTCTGCAATGTGTTGTGCAGGTGAGCATGGAGGCTCTCTGGAGCTGGGTGTCTATTTTTGTATTTCTAAAGCACTTTGCCTAAGACATAAGATTTTTAAGTAGAGTGCTCTCCCTGCAGTCATTTGAGATCTTATCCAGAAGGGATAAGAGCTCAGTGAGAATCAGACATTTAAATGCTTTGTGCATCTGGGTGTAGGTCTCTTGTGGCATACTTGTACATCTGCAAAATAGAAATGCTCAGACTTTCTTACAGGTGGGGCACTCTCAAATTACTCTAGACAGAAATCTACAGAAAATGCCTTGGCTAACATATTCTGGAGACTCACACACACTGAAGTGACAGAAGAAAAAAAAGTTCTCCAAATATGAGAATCCATTAGGAAGCAGACTAGCAAAGGGTGTGGTGAGAATTCTCATATTGCTGAAAGAAGTATTCAGGCAAAACAGGCAATCTGTAACAATGCCAGAATTGGTTAATATATTTGTTAATGATATGAAAAAGTAATAAACGTATATAAGAGGAACTTGTAGGTGTGACAAAGTTTGGCATGCTGATCAAGATCAGGAAGGATGATAAGGATCATGTGAGGGACTGACAGCAGTGGAGAAGTAGGTAACAGAAAAAATAGATTTGCACACAGAAGGAATCCTGAAATAATCTACTTTGACCTCCTGAGACACATATTGTACAGTTTACATTAAGAGAGTAAAAACTCACTATTTCAGTTGACACTTTGTTTCAATGGCTAATCACAGTAAATTAAAACAGAGGGGTGTATTTTTCATCTGAATTTGTGTTCTATCTTCTAAACCACTGGTTTCTGTTAAGCTATTTTTCTGCTAGACTAAAAAAAAAAAAAAAGCTGTTATATATATTGTTTTTCCTCTTCTGTGTTAGACTCAGTGCAAGATTATGCACACCAAAAGCTGTGATTTACATTTCTTGTATGCTTTATGTTGTCAACTCAGGGAAAAAAAGCTAGGTGTCACTGTGACCAGCTCAACAAGCATAAGTATTCAGCATGTCCTCATCCACCCTCTCTTGTCCTGCTGCCATTTCCCTTTACACATGGGCTATGTTCAGTGACCTGACTACGAGCAGTGTTGAAGCTCTGGGGAAGAAGATGAGATTTTAATGAGAGGAGTGGGGTTAGTGTTTATATTACAATAGCAGTGAAAGGCTCTCGTGAGATCAGAGCCCTTGTCATGATAGGATTTGTCTCTTGTTTAGAAAAAAAAAGGCAAGCAGATAATAATTTGGCTTTGTAATCCAACTGATCTGGATTTTGGGAAGACTATATCCTCACACATAGAAAATCAAGTATGTGGGTTTTGAACCACTGAGGGGAGCAAAATTAGAACTGCAATGCAACCCTCGTGTCTTGCCTGTTAGTCTAGCACTGGTATTGCAAGATCCTTCTGTATCTTGGGCAACTTTTATATTGGTATTTGAATATAGAAAAGAGTAAGATGGTGTTTTTCTATACTGTCTCCTATTTTCAAAAGACTGTAAGTCTGTATGTAGTCATGGTATATTTTTATACAGTGAAATGAAACTCTAATAGTGGTTATAGTAAATGTTAGGGGCTACTTTCCTAGGCTCCTTTCCTCTGGTCAGGTGACTGCTTTAGGGGATTTTCAGGCATTTAAACCTGGCCCATTCTAGATGCAGTGTCAGTCAGGCATCAGTCTAAATATCTAGCCAAAGCATCCAAAAATACAGAGTCCTACTTCTCCCTCTAAAGGCATGTGTTGTTTGGGGATTTTTTTTTTTTTTTTTTTTTTAATTTTGGGGGGTTTTTTNTTTGGTGGGGGGTAGGGGTTTTTTGTTTGTTTTTGTTGTTGTTGTTGTTGTTGTTTTAAGGTAGAAACTTTGAAAAATCTCGGGGAAATCCCAACCTAAAAAGGCAAAATGTCAAGAGTATGAATGAAGAGCTATATTATGGCTCTGTTCCACCACCTTTACCTTTTAAATCTTTTACTTCCCATTCCTATATCTGCTTTAGCATTTGTTCCATGATCTGTTCTATGGTTATCCCATCTTGTCTGATGCATCTCTCTCTGCTCTGTGTCACAGCTGCTTGTACCCTTCCCACCAGCTGCAAAGACGTTTATCTTTGTCCGTAGCCCCAGATTGTTCTTTATCAGACTTACTCTCAAGGCCATCCCATGGAGTATAAGGAGCACTTTTGTCTCCATTCAGCAACAGAAAAAACAAGACTCAGAAGAGCAAAGGGGCTTGGGTAGGAGCCACCAAGCAAGTGTTCACTTGGTTTGACCAGGTCTAAGACCAAGGTACTTAGTCACTTAAGAGCTGGATAACCTTCCTCTAGATTTTTAGTGGAATTTTTTCTTCACTGAATTTTTTTTCCATCATAGAAAGAATGCTAAGGTGAAAAGAGGGAGCATTTCCTTGCAGTGGGCTGGTTCCTGCTCATGACTGACCTGTGCCTCTGAGAGTGAGACACAGATGCACCTGAGGGCATAACTAGTGTCCTTGAGACCTGGCCACTGGGTGAGTTTCCAAAGGGCATTGACCTGTCACAGTAGAGAGTTAGTCCTGCTCTGGATTGCCTTGGGCTTGACCTTGATGCTGCAGTGAGTTTCTGATGGTGCCTGAATGTGGCTGGTGGGTGAGGTTTGCTGAGGCAGAGCACAGAAAGAGGATGCTGCCATGGGACCAATTGTGCTGGCACCTGTGAGCAGGCCAGGCTGGCTGTTGTTTGCTATTCCCTGCACACACGCAGGGAGCCGCGTGCACTAAGTGACATCAAGGCTCATTATTTTCATCAGATGCCACATTTGTAACCTGTTACCAAGTAAATTGTGATAAAATAGACTGGAGCAGCCCAGAGTCTGACACTCTGTGCTGCGATGGCTGCTATGTGCACAGCAGGCAGGTACAGAGCTTTACAGGACTGCTGGCTTCAGCATCCTAAAGGAGCAGAGGAGGCTCTCATGGATAGCAGAGAGTTCAGGTCAGAATCAGCATATGATGGATCTTTTTTGCAGACATTGTGTGCTTGTGATGAGGGTGAGCTATGTCCTTCTAGTGGTTCTGGGAGGTAAGTCTTTTACCTCCCCCTTTCTTCTTGCTAATGCGGAAACTAAAACAAGGAGGAAAAAAAAAGAGTTACTCAGTGTCACATAGTAAATCTACAGCTTCATATTGTAGTTCTTGCCCCTGTACTTGGAGCCAAGAATGAGTCCCTCACAAGTTGCAGTCCAAATGGTAGGGTGAACAGCAGTGTATCTGCAGTTTTCACCTTCTCTTTTCCCCAGGCTGGAGTCCAGATGATGTGTGTGACTTGCAATGACATCTGAGAGCACAGGAAAAAACCCAGTTTATTACTGGAGTTTAGTTTTCTGTCTTTAAAGATTCTTAAAGTCTGCCCAGGATGTTCAGGTTTTTGAAGAGGACCTCTGTTTGTTTCTGTACTAGAAGATACCAGTTGTTTCTATTGCTTTGTCCTCCCAAGCCTCTATACAAATATATTTGCCCTACAACATATTGTGAAGCTGTATTAAGTAAATCTTCAGTTTTTATGTGGAGAAACTGAGGCAAATGGGAAGCTAATCAGTGTCTGCAGGGACTCTTCTGTGGCTTTGAGAGTTAGAAAGCTGGGAGTAGGAGCCTCTCCAGAGTTCCCCCCACTCTGCAAGATTTCAAGCCTGTTTCTGACATGCACAGAAGAACTTGCTGTGATTTTAAAGAACAAATGGGACTGTTAGTGGAGATGAAATCCTCCAGTGCTGTGCATTTACAGAATTGAGCTAACACACTTTATTTGGCTTCAAAATTAATATATTTTTACAGGACTAATAGATGCTGAATAGCAAATACTAAAATGCTTCACATGTGAACAGTATGTGCTACTCGTGGTGCTGCAGTGTAACAAGCTGGAGAGAGTCACAGTGAGAGTTGTAAATAGAGAATTTCCTGGGAATCACAAGTATTCTGTGATCCATAACAGTTTGAGAAGTTTGGCTAAACAGGAATGAAGCAATTTTAATAGCAATATAAGTACTTCACTTTGGCAAAATTAAGATGATATTAATTTTACAGCCTTTCTGTATTTTGGTGTTTTACAAATAGAAAAAAATGTTAAAGTGAAAATGTTTTTAATAGAAGTACAAACATTTATCAGAAAATAAACTGGTAATATATGTTTCCTTTGGCATAGCTAAATTATTAAATACTTTTTTGATATGAAAGTTACATTAAGGAGTGAAGGGAGAGTGCGTGAACATTTTTTCTAACTTTAGCTTTGTGTATCTGGACTCTGCTTACCAGCTAACTAGCTTTTTACTGCAGCACTTCTTTAATGCTTACTGATCCTTTATAAATATAATAGAAGGTGTGCTCCACTCTCTGCCCCAAAGGTCTTACAATTTAAATTGGCAGTTCAGAAGAATTATCTCCCTATTTCAGGAACTGGAGCATAGCAAGATCAGTGATTTGCTCAAGGTGACATGGAATGTACAAAAAACCAGCACCAGCTCATTGCACTGTCCGGTTGAGATCCATCCTCCAGGTTACCCCTCACTCTGGGAGCACTGTGACACCTGAGCTGCCTGGCTTTGCTGCCCTCAGGCTTGAGGTGTGGACATGGCCAGTGGCTGGGGATGGGAGTGGCCGGCCAGCTCTGCTGCAGCTGTCACTGCTCTTTGCTGACAGTTGCTGTAATCCATGGTGCCTGCTTTTATGGTGCTAATTAATCTCTTTTAATTAATTAAATCCTTCTACTTCATGTTCCTCCCCTTCTTTTCCTCTTTGCCTCTCTTCAGCTTCCACAGCTGAAACCTACAGTCCTCCTTGAGCAGGAGCTGATAAAATCTCCAGCCTTTAAACATCTCTGTGTACTCATCTGTGGCAGTGCTGGTGGCTCCATCTGCTTTCCTCCTTTGGTGCGGTAGCAGTTTAATCTTCATGGCCTGTTATCTTTGAAGCACACTTGATTTCTCAAAAGAAAAACAGCTAAGCATTTTAGCACCCGCTGCTTTCCTTCATAGGCTGCTACATGTCATGTAGCTGTTTAATCATGGTCTGAGTTTGCAAACACTGTGTATGTACAAAGTACTCCTTTGAACAGACTTACAGGCTTGATTGGGTCAACACATCCAGAAAATATTGCTTGCCTGCATCTTTGCTCTCCAGGATTGTTTATTTTCTTTCATTTCATCCCTTAACTCCTACTCATAACCTTTCCTCTCTTCTCAGGGCACATATTCTAATTCTTGCCCTTGTGCTATGAAACTTGTAATTCCATGTCAGGTAAATCCACAAGCAGAAAACAGGCTTGGGAACTGCAGGACTGGGTGTATCCAGCCTGCCCACCAACTTATCACTTCTTATATTCCTGAAAAAGCAAGGACCAGAGCACAGTGCATAAGCAATAACACACAACAAAATATAGTCCTCATTCTGAAGGACATTCAGTTCATCTTGGGACACAGACCGCATTTCTGGACACATAGATACATGTCACTGCTTGGCTGAAAGATGATAGAAAATTCTAGGGAGCAGAGCCATCGGCATTACAAAAGAAAATTTCCATACTTCTGCCCATTCTACTGGCAATCACAGCATAATCTTCCCTTTTGTAACCCCTGCCAGATAGTTCTCTGTTTACATTTTTTTCATCAGCTTCCTTACCTCTCTCGATATCTAAGTTTACAGTGCCTTTCCCCCAGCTCAAGTGGCTGATTTACATACAAAAGTGATCAGCTGTGGGAAGAACAGTCTAGCGAATCAAATAGTAAGTGACATTAGGGGCATCTAAATGACATTCCTTCGATTCTCTGCTGAGCTATGAGTTGCAGTGTGACCATGCACACAGTAATTAATTCCTATGCCTCAGGTCCCCAGCTGTAAAATGGGCAAGGTTCTGAGTTCCTGGGAAGTCCTGTGTTAGTCTGGAGTCAAAGTGAGCAGTGCCTGTGCAGAGCAGAGAAACTGTGGTGGTGGTGGGATCCATTCAAACATGTCCTTAGAAAGCTGCCACAAAGGCAGTTACTGTGAGTGGAAAGAATTATATTGTGTCTTGTTTATATGACAGAGCAATGCTTTTATATGAAACAAGGACTACACAGAGAGCCTCTAGTTATATTAACTTGTGCTTTTTTTTCTGTTCATCCCCATCCTTTTGTGTCAGAACACACAAACAGTTCAGTGAAAGGTAGAATTGCAGATTGACTCATTAACACAGTGGAGGTCCAGCCCCACAAAGCAGTATAGGGAGATATAGTGAAATCAGAAAAACTTCCATGGCTCATATTCAATTTAATAGTTTAGTCAGAGAGAGAGAAAGAGAGAGGAGACAAAAAGCATGTTTAAAGAGTGATCACAGGAAAGTGACTGTAAAAAATCCTAAACAAAACCAAATAAAAAATTCTATCTTGCTGAATGCATCAGCTCACACTCTAGGATTCTCACTTTCCTTGTGGACTTACAGTTGTAAATCCAGAATTGTTCTGTTAAAGTCAACAAGAATAAAATAATTTTCAGTGTATATTTCCATGTATTTGAACAAAATCAAGTCACTGCTGTACCAGAAACTGTAAATACACTATGAAAGGCATATGCTTTTTTAACAGTAAAGGACTAGATTCTTTTCCTGGTTGGACTGATTTATATCACAGATGATCTTTTTCAGGTCAGGGTGAAATGTGACAGGCTGAATAAAGCCTGATCAAGATGCAGAATTACCTGGAAAAGGAAGGGAGTAACAGGGAGACCACAGAGGCTTGGTAAAAGCTCCTTTCATCACCTTCTCTCATGGCTGCACACAAAACATCTACCCCTACTTGGACTGTCCCAAAAATACACCCCAAGCATCCCTGGCAGAGACCTTTGCCTCTGTATCAGGGGCAATTTCAGCCAAGCAGTGAAGAGGGCATACTGACCTTTTCTCCCCAAGGACAATCTCATCCATCCTTGAAAGGAGACCTGAGCAGCAGCGTGCAGTCTCATGCCCCACCACGCTTCTCCAGTGGTAAATGAGTAGCACAGAGAGGCTGTGGGATCTCCACTGACACCAAACATGTCACTGAGCTGCCAATACAATGGGAGCTGGGAGAGCTGCTGGCCTAGGATCGAATGTCAAGGAGAACTGGCAGGAGGTGAGAAGTGCCAGGAATACTGCTTCCCAGCTGGCTCTGGAAACAGTTTATGCCTGTGTCCATCTGCACTCAGATCAAAGCTTCCCTGAATTATTCAGGTGCTCTTTGAAAATTCTCATCATGCAGAAAGTGAAGGAAGCTTGGCTTTACCTGCTGGAAAACAAGTACTCATTGTAAGCTCCAGGGCCAAACCAAGGTTCCTCTGCTCACAAAATGACAGCAGCTCCTCCCATCTTTATGGCAGAGTTCTCTCCTCCTGTTACACCAGGTTCTGACATATATGTCTCAAATGTGTAGGCCCTCAGCCCTTGCAGCCTTCAGTAGATACTTTGCACCTAACTCAGCCCAGCCTTGCAGTCCTGATCCTGCCTTCTCCAGTGTGTTGGGCATGTGGAGATAAATGTGCTTAAGAGCAGCTACTGGCAAATGCACCTGGATGGTGTTGAGTGCTTCCAGCTGTATCAGTGAGAAGAACATTCAGTTCAGCCTAAAAAAAAAATATAAAATAACAAAAACTTGAGATTCTCAGGAGGACAAGGACAGCATGTGATCTTTTGTGCTGGGATGCTGCAAACATTCTGTTGAAGTAATTGGGCCCTGGCACTGACCCCCACACTCTGAGATCAGCAGCACATAGCAGCTTAAAATAGAAAAAATGGCCTGAGAATGATGAGATGAAGTCAGAGCTCTCTGCTGTCCTTTAGGCTACTAATGACAACTTCTTCTGGGGTATGAGTCCAGAACTCCTTGTATTAGAAGAGCTGTTTTGGTGTCGTGGGCAGATGCAGCTGTCTTATAAGGAGAGACTATGTACAGTCTTCATATTGCTTCCTGCATATTAAGCCCTCTGCACATCCAAGGCTGGGATGACTCCAGCATTATAAACTGTGATGTCTTTGTAATATTTCAGTTGCATATTTTCTTTTAAATGTCAACAGCAGGAGAAAAATTTTTACCCTAAAAAGTAACTTTCACTTTAGAATGTAGCTTTACTAGCCATGAAACTGAAAGGTGAAACAGTTAAAAGGAAGATGGAAGCACTCAGTCATCCCTGTTGTTTTTTGCTTTTGTACTTTTCAGGCTGTTTTCTGACTTGCTGAACACCTGAAGATAGCAAGCCTCATTATTACAAAACTCATCAGCCAAATACCACTTTTCATCCTCTGCTGTTGACTAAGTTAACAGCCTAAAGAGTCAGGGTGTTCTTACAAGAAAAGGTATCAGTAATAGTAGTGTTCATGATAGTCCACACTGATATCCTAGAACCACAGGGTTCTTTTCCCTGATTGTCAATATTAGTTATATTGCAAATCTGTGTCCTTCATGTGCACAAGTGTGGAGTCTGAAACCCCCAGACTCCTCCTCATAAATCATTATCAGCTGCATCACAGTGTAATTCCCCAATAGAGTGAAGTGGTTTGAAATTTTCACACTAGGAACTAATGACCTGTTGTGTTTTAGCTTAGGCAGGTAAGTTGCCACATAGTACTAGAAGATACTTTGAGGAGATATGCGTGCTTCAGAGAGGAAGTGACCATGCAGAACGACGTCCACAGCGAAGCTGCAGTGCAGGGACACACTAACTGGTCTTTTTGACCAACAGAGAGAGTTCCTTGAGGCTAAAGTATCAAGCAAACTTATAACAGCAAAACACAGGATGCTCCTATAATGGAGATGTCTCTTGGAGTAAGCAAATGGAAGTCCAAGATATCTTTTCATACATGGAATGAAATCTTTATTGCCTATCTTTCTAGACAATGAAGGCAATCAGGATCTCCATAAGAAAGTCTATCCAAGAGAAAAGTAAATTTTCTGACCTGACTGTTATCAGGTCCTCCACTATCAAGGCTGTTTCCTATCTGATTTCTTCTGTCATGCCTGCTCTGTGAAAGGGTAATTTATTTCTGGTATGAAGTAGGATTATTTTAAAATATTTATTTTTCTGTTGTTTTTGTTATTTATAGTATCACTACAATGTCTGAGTGACATCAGCAATACTTGTGGTTTCAAGGAATTCATGATTCCTAATACAAAGAAGCTATAATCTACTGAAAATTATGTTAGTCAGATGCTCCGTTATGAATGATCTCTTTTCTAAATATCTGAAATATGAGATTTTTGAAGGCCAACAAATGACAATTGTATATTGAAGTTTCACTTTTTAAATTAATTGTTTTCCCCATCACATTTCAGATGAAGCCCAGGGAAGAAATTAACAGAAGTAGCAATGATCCTTAAGGCCCTTGAGTTTGGTTTTTCCCATTGGAAAATGACGGGGCTTTTTTGACTAATACTGTATTGTAATGATGATAAAAAGTGAAGGGAGTGGTTACTGTTTCTGCATGCATGCTAATACTTGCCCCACAGGCAGCGACCTAAGAGTCAGTGGTAAAGATTGCTGCAGACTGTACATCCTGCAGATCAGGATCATCTTTGATCTTTTCTAAAATAATTTTTGCCCATATAAATTACGCATTAGATGAAATAAAAGATTCTCTTTATTTTCTTACATGGAATTAAGGAACAGAAAACATTTTTTCATCTAAATTCCTCTATAAAATGTTGGTTGTTAGTAACAAACAGATGCTAAAAGGCACTCTTAAAGCCTGATTGAGAAAACACTACCATGGCTGGTTGTGGAAAGGATTTGTAAGAATCCTGTGCGACTTAAGTAGTCCTTTGTCAAATGAGTTTCCTGATCAGACTGTACCTTCCACCACACACTAACATTTACCTATCACTGAGTAATTACTGAGAGAATGGAGCTGTAAAGAAAGATAAATATGTAGATACAGATTGCCATTAGATCAGATGTTTGTTTCATGTCTTTTGTTGTTCAAGATATGCTCTTTAGAGATAGATCTCTCTCACTGGCTTGAATAGAACACCTCTCTCTTGACACAGTTATTGACACAGTTATTCCAAATTGTCAGTTAGCCTGTGATGCTGTAAGATGGTTGTGGAATTGTAATCTTGGAAGATTGCCTTTGGGATGAGGATGGGTACAAGGAAACAGCCTAGTATAGCCCTCCAAGGTGTCCTCCAAGCCTTAGAAGGATGCGACTGTAGCTCCAAATCAGGAGGGTGTGTTTTTGTAGTTTGTGGTGTTTAGATAAAGCCAATCTGCCATCTGCTGTGCTGGAGGGTCCCTGTGTATCTGAACTGCTAGGTGTGTTCTGCCCTCTGTGTACTGTGAGGCAGGACAAGGATTCCTGGCCTCTTTTGACTGAACCATGGTGGGGTTGGGAGAGGTAAAGGCAACAGCTTTTTGCCAAGATACAACTGCAGTAGTTCACCAGCTCAGACTTTTGCTGTGGTGTCTCTATTGCACTGGTAAGAGTGAAGAGACAGGTGTTTATTTGTAGGGACATCTGCAGAAGAAATGCACTTAAGCCTTGTTCTTGAATATCCCCAAAGATTAGGAAAATCCAGACCAGGAATCCAAAACATTGAAGTACAGCTCTGTTTCTTCAGGCATCAGATGAAATAATATTGAAGAATAGTCTGACTTGGAAGGGACCCACAATGATCATTGAGTCCAACTCTTGAGTGAATGGCCCATATAGAGACTGAAGCCACAACCTTGGCATTATTAGCACCTTGCTCTAACCATCTGAGCTAATCTCAGGGTCAGCTGGAAGGGTCCAACAGTGCAGTTCTTCACTAGACATCAAGTGTGAAAGAGAAGTTGTTTCTTCTTCAGTGGGGTACTTGAAAGAGCAGTGCTGCTAGTGAGAGCTCTAAAATCTGCAGTGCTAGTGCAGTATCACCACTCCCAGGATTTCTTCATGTTTTCAAGCTTTCTAATGGAGGATTGAAATTTGTTTCTACTGGCCCAATTGGAAAATGCATTTTCTGTTAGATTAAACCAGAATGCATCCTGTTGTTTTATAAACAGGTAAGAAAATGTAAAGAGCAGCCCATGAGTCATCTGTAAATACTATACCATGTGGTAGAGGCGTGTTTCTGTCTCTTACTTAAAGATGGAGATACATTTTAGGGCCTGGCTTTGATATTTTTTTGTGAGGGAATTGATGTTTCAAATCCTAAAGCCATAGCAAGGTGAAGATCAGACTGAAGTGATGGAGCACTGAGGTGGACTGTATTGGGAGGTTGTATAGCCTTTGTTATTCTTAAAAACAGGCCAGACAAAAAAGTTCAGTACTTTAATGGTGGTTGATCCTGCCTTGGCAAAGGCATGGTCTTATCAATCAACTTAAGCCTTATTTTCTGTGATTCTGTGAAAGGATAGAATTGTTGTTTTTGTTATTATTATTTCTGTTACTACCATTGAGGAACACTTCTCAGAGATCAGGCATTACCTGGTGCTGTACCTGTGTGTGAGAGAAGGATGGTCTTGCCCTCAGAGAGCTTACAAATATGAGCCAAGAAGCAATGGCTGGTCTGGACAGCTGAGGGAATACAATGAGACGCTATTGATCAGCAGGATAGGCAGTACTCATAATACATCAGCAGCTTAACTGCTGTCAGATTTTCTCAGGCATCATGGCTAAGGAGAGTTTGAAGGAGGATAATGAGGAAGCTTTTAAATGAAATCTCCAGGCTCTGACCATCCCTGCTCCAGAGCTGGGCAGCAGCAGGTTAATGGTTTGCCTCCCACTTCTGACTGTTCTTGTGTCCCCGCCTGCCACTGCCCACTCTCACTGTGAGGGCACAAGTGGTCCTCTTCCAAACTTGCTTCTACTCTGCATTGTAGCAGGATGGCAGGAGACAGAGCCAGAAAAAGGCCTGGCCCTCTATCTCACATGCTGTGGGATCTCTTCCAGTGACAAGAAGTAAAGTTGATGAGTCTGTATCAAGACAGTGAAGTGACCCCCGTGCTGCTCCACATAATTAATAAATAAAGCACTGGGGGAGTTTTTGCCATGCCGGCTGCTATGACAGGGCTGTCTACGGTGCACTTAAGCATTAAATGACCAATTTCTGTCAGACTAACTTCCCAAGCCTCTCTCTCTTTCTCTCACACACACACAAAGCTAGCTTCCTCGCTCCCTGCACTTGGAGTTTTTCAGCAACTGATGGCTCCTGGTTCATTTCTGTGGAATTAATTGGTCCCTGAATGAATTCTGTTGACAGGGCAATTTATCATGTGTTTGGGTTGACAGTGTTGGATACCGGTAAAGGGGGGGAGTGGTGTGTGAGGGGAGATGGACAGGATGGGGGTGGGTGGGAGGATGAAGAAGAGGAGGAGTAGAAGAAAGAAGAGGTGGAGGAGGAGATTGCTTAAAAAATAAAATGAAAGAAGTAAAATTCTATTCCTTTTTGGCACTCTTCGTTACAACTCAGTGCAATGGATAATGCACAAGGATTGGGAGAGGAAGGGGAGAGGAAGCGAGTGCCACTTGTCTTGTAATGGGAGTCACGATGCTGCTTTTCCATGAATAGCACTATGGCTTGGGAGGAAAAAAGGAGGAGAAAACCCCAACAATAAAAGCTCACAGTTGTTTTGTGGTGTCTCTGGGGCTCAGCCAGAAGCCTCCACCTGTAATGTCTACATCTCTATTTCTCCCTCATACCAAAGTGAGTGGGAAGTTAGGAACACGTCTGGTTAACCCTCAAACCCCTGATAGGTGCCCAAATACTGTTTCAGTATATACTGAGGGATGTCTAGCACCTCGTGATGCATTGGTATCTGTCATTGTCAGGGACGTTCAAGGAGGAATCACATCTTGCAAAACAAATTCTGTGATTTGGATTCCCAGTCTTCTCTCTGTATGGGTTAAAAAGGGGTGCCTGGTCCCATATATGCCACTGATGATCCCAGGCTACATAATTTCACATTGTCCAAGATTGAGACAATGCAGAACTTCCCAATATAATTAAAGTTACATCATCATTACATTTTCATTAAAATGTCATGACTCTGGCATATGGATTCAGTTTCTAGTCAGAGCAATGCAGATGATCATTTTAGTGCTTTTGACTTCACAACTTCTGAATGCAGAAGAGTGGGTATGCATGCACATGCATGTGCTACAGCATGGATATGTTAAAACCAACCAAAGACAGAAAGAAATTCAATTTGGGTGCAACAAAAGTATTTGCATAAACATTAAATGGATTTTAAAATTACATATCTTTTAGAAATCTCTGAGTGTCCTAAAGAGATGTACTACAGACTTGGTCAGGGGGGGAGATAGGTCTGTGAAATGCATGGGTAAAACACAGGCTTCATTATCTTCATCTTCACCTCAGTCTCCTCCTGTGAACTTCTCTCCACTGTGAGTGGGATGTATCAAAATACTCAATGCTAAGATCAGTGGAAGAGTTACCAGCACCTTTCCTGCTCATCTCATTGCAAGCAGCATCAAGTCAGAGCTCAGCATTCCTGGAATGGCCATCCAGAGCTTTTAGCTGCAGGCTAGTGTGGCCTGACTTGGTTTTGGAGCACTGTGGCTCAGTTTACCAGCATTCAGTCGTCATCTTTGTCTTGGGACCCAAGGTTTCATCAGTCCAGCTGTCAAAATGAGTGCCCATATCATAAACAGCCTGGAGACAGAACAGAATGTGAGTGGCAAGCCCCAAACTGGGGGTGGTAAAACACAACAGTGTGTGGTAGATGGTGTCACTCTTTTGTTCAGTCATATTAAATGCAAACACAAATATAATTCTCATCTGGTAAAAACTATGCAACTGGGCTTTGAGGAGACTGCATGCTCGTTTATGGTTGTCTTTACAGTGCTGTTTTTACCCTGGGTTGGGTCAAGCCTCTAGCCTGCATCCTGCTGGAAAGCATATGAGCATCAGAACTTCTAGGGTGCTAAAACAAAGTAGGTTGAGTGAGGAGATGTAGAAAGCCAGCAGCTATCACAGTAAAACTGCAAAGGATTTGAGATGGTCTTTTTTGTAGAGCACCCAAGTTTTCTGCCAGTTAGACATTTAAAGTTACTGTGCTAAGAGCAAGTGTACAAGAAAGAACATAGCAGTTGTCTCTTATTAAGAGTGACTCCACTCTAAATGAAGTCTAAATTCAGGTTATATATAAAGGGATTTTTTTTCCTCCTTAAAAATAAGATTAGTAGGATTACAGCTTGTAAATATGAACAAAAATGAAGGACATATAGTTTGGTAGCAAAGAACTCTGCAACATAGTCCAATCACAGTTTTGTATCTGAGAAGCTCCAGCACCTACGAGTTGATATCAGGTAAATTCAACCAGAAAAAATGTGCATATTTCCAACAGGGCAGGTAATCAGCTGTCAAAATATAACAGTTAGGGTTCACTGTATTTTCCAGCACTTGAACCTTTACAGTTGATAGCATATATTCCTCAGAAAAACAGATTCTCCTACTTCAACTTCAGCTATTGGACCCACAGTAGGAATTAATTCAGAGCAGCCCTAAGGGTATCTCATATCAGAGGCCAGACAAGATGATCACAGTGCAAGAGGAGTCTCCTCTGGGGTAGCTGTGGCAATGAACTTGAAAACAGCTATCTTAAAAGTCAGTGCCTGATTCCAGTTTCACTTGCACACTGTTTACATGAATGTTACTCTTTTGACTTCAGAGGGCTGAGTGACAGTGGTGCATACAGAAGGCAAGTCAAGCTTCTGAGAAAAATGGTTATGATCAAGCTGTCCTGAGCCAGTGAGGTGAACATGACATAGGACACATTAAAGGAGTAAACAGGCAAATTTCCTCCTATAACACTGATTCTTTGAGACAGGAACACAAACAATTTTATTAAAAAATTACCCCTAAAAATTGAAAAGAAAGAGTAAACCCTGAAAAAATACAGATCTTTCTGCATTGTGAAATACAGGTGAAAAAACTTCTGTTGCCGAAGAGGCAAGGATTCAAAACTGAACTCTGCATAAGATAGTGGAGACAAAATGAACCAAAACAACCTCCAAGAGAGTTGCATTTAGAACTAAAAAGGATAAAATATGTTGCTAAAGCAGCAAGACAATATGCAGCTCCTGCAGAAGGCCCCACAATTAGAAATGCAAGCCAAAGTTGCAGGCTGTTTCCTCTCTTTTAATGGTATTTCTTTGGATTTAGACGTACAGGATTTGTAAGACGGGCTCATATTTTGCCTGGTCAACCATCTCTAGCAATTGTTTCAACAGATTCTTTACAGGAAGTTAGAACAGTGCCATGGGCAGACAAAGGAATCTCCTGCACTTTGTTGTGAGCTCAGATAATCTGCAGAATGCTTGTTGAGTGCTCGTAACCCTGGATTTTTTTCTGTTTATAAAGCTGTCCAGTCTTTTCTGGAATCTTGGTAGCTTCCTGTGGTTACAAATTCAGTTGGTCAAAATACAAACTGGTGGGGAAAAAAATTAATCAGCTTTTAATTTGCTACTTTGTAATTTAATCAATTGCCATATTTTTCTTGTGTTCTTGTAACCTGCAGAATCTGGTTCTGCTAAGGAAGCATGTGGCTTATCTTCTGAGGAGTGTTCAGGAACCATTTTAATGAATTCCAATTAAGAGTCTTTCTGACATCAGGGGATGCAGAGGTCAAAGAATGCCCTGAACAGCACAGCAACAAACCATGTGGAGCACAGATAAAGGTAAGAAAATGTCACAATTATAAATTTGAACAGGAAATTCCTGAAGACATGAAAAGTATTTGAATTTGGAAGGATTTTTGAGTGAATTGTGTAGCTAAGATTTCCACCTGGAGCTTTGAAGAACTGTGTAAAGATTCTTGTATACTTGGTGGAGGAAGTAATAACAATGCTATGCCTCATTTATGTAGTGACTAATCTGGAATGGAGGCTTACAGAAAGTTGTAGATGGTCTAATCAGAAACAAGAGGTTTTTAGTCATGTGTGACTTGTAAGAGAGAATTATTGTGGTTGCTTGAAGATAAGGGATTCCTGAGTGCCTTCTGGTATGCTTGTGATTCAAGCAGGAGATGGCAGTGGTCTGCATAGCAATTTGCCTTTCAGCAACTCTGTTTATGGCTACTAAGACAATATTCAGGGGACTAACCCTGTGGCCAAGTGGGTACTCAGTCAGGAGCAGAACTGACAGATTCTCACTGACATTTGTAAAGCCAACCTCTGTTTTTAGCACAGCACAGGTAATTTGTCATACCAGTATTGCAGTGTTAACTAACACTGTTAGGAGCAGTGATAGGAACTCTGCAATGAGTTTGAGTGAGTTAACCATCATACAGATGAACTTCCTGCAGGATTGAGAAAAGGTACACAGAGGACGAAAACCCCAAAATCTCATTGTTCAAGCTGAGAACCATAACTGATTGTATATACAAGTTGGTTGCTATCAATATCCTATATTTTCAAACACTGGAGTCATGCCTGAATTCACAGCAGAAACTCCTGTGAGTAGCAGCCTGCTACTTTGTCAGAGAGTAGCACAAAGGAGTTCTTTAGCACTGTGTTTATTCAAGGGACATGAAGTCCTCCATGGAGGAGGTATGGCTGGTGCTTTTGGTTTTAAACTTTTTCCCCTCCCCCTTCTAATAAACATTTTCTTCTCACTTTGAATTCTTCAGTCTGGGCTGTATCTTAGGTGACTTTCTGAGCATTTAAAGAAGAGGTTGACAAAAGCTCATTTGGCAGGAAAAGTATAATACAATGGGGATAGATGGCAGAAACAATATATTGTTATTATTTTGGCCCTGCTAACCAAAACTAGAATCCTGCTTTTTTTTTTTCAAGGTTGATCAGTTTAGGAACAAGTCATATTAGACAGACTGCCCACTAGTTTTGGGTGCCGAAGGACAAACAATGTCAGGAAAAATGTTTTCTGTCTTTGCTAAGCAAACCAGATGGTTAGTGGCTTACAGATTTACCATGATTTGAAATAGGGTTAATGGGACAAAGTGAGAGGACCTGTAGTCACAACACTTATGTCTGAAGAGAAGGAGCGTAAGGAAGTTCTTGCATCTGTATGATTGTTGTCAGTGTGCATCTCCTCTGGTAGCAGCATGGGATATTTCAAACTGAGTGTCTGTTTTGGCAAATTAAGAACTATTCTGGAGCATAAACCAAATTCATTACTCTAAGCTTTCAGCTGCCCTCTGAGACTTTTGTTGGCCATTTAACGTGGGCTCTGATGCTCACTGTTAACATGCACAGATAGATACATATTGCACAAAAACCATGTTCTGTGCATAAGCAACCAAATAATTCAGGCTCAACTTTTCTGTATTCTGAGTGGTTGTGCAAGGGAAGAGATACACCAAAGCTTTGCTTTTCCTGCATTAAAACCTTTGCAGTTCAGAGATGACCAAAAAACCTAGTACCCTTGCCAATGTATGACTCACTTAGAAAGAAAGACTCCAAAAGCCTTCCAGTCACCTTAGAATGGAACACAAAAATGATGAGGCCCAGCCCTGTGATATGACCTTGAAAACATCTTCCTTTCCCTGCAGACTCTTCTCCATGGGTCTCAAATGTTCTGGTGTCTCCCTCTCTTCTGGGGGAACAGATGATATCTGTGCTCAGGCTCAGCTTGAGAACCCAAACAGGTCTCAGGGCAAATAAAAATGAAAAATGTGTGGGTTTTGGTTTTCGTTTGTTTGTTTGTTTGTTTGTTTTGTTGTATTATGCAAGCAAAGTACAAATGAAGATGCAAAACATATGAATAAAACAAACAATAATGAGTCAAAATAGGCATTCCATACTCAAAGACAGAACTAGAAAGGCATATTTGAAAATATTGGAGATATTGAAAGACACTGACAACTTTCCAGAATCAAAGACTGTTCTGAGTTACTTTTAGTTTTGGTGGAAATTTCACATCTGGCACTATGACCCAGAGCAGGATTTTCCAGGAAGGCATATTCAGAAAATTCACCTCCAAGGAGAAGATATATTCAACATCACCTGGATGCTTCACAACAATGGTGGCCTTTTCACAATTATTTTGTGGCCTTTTCCCCCATAGTATTTTGCTGTTCAAAGTTTACTTTGTGGGAGCCCTTTGAGACTTCTGGAGGGGGTCTGGAGCTCACTGTGTACCTGCTCTACAGACACAAAGCAGCAAGAGAATTTTGGCTGCAGACAGTAATATCTAAATCGAGTAAGAGTGATCAGCTGATACAGACAGAAGGGGGAGCACAATGAAATCATTGGAGCAGAGGTTATAATTTAAGTTTTTTCTGATTTATACTAAAACCTAAAAGGAAGTTGAATGGTGAATATGTAATCTAGTTGGTAGAAGAACAGGGTGAGATTTTCCAAATCAGCCTAATCCCCAGAATTTTCAGAGAACAGCAAGTTAAAAATGAATTAATTAAAGCTAAGGTCTGAGTAGATAGAGATGAAAATAATGGGTAGATTTTCTGGGATCTTTAACAAAAAAATTCAAAAAAGCTAAAACTCAGCATATAATGTGCAACCGAGTGTCTGAACACTTTTCAATGTCTTGTAGTAAAAATACTGAGCTGTACATATTTACATACCTAGCTCACATTTGGACCCTTTAGAAAAGCTGGTCACAACTGCAGAGACTGAGCCTCTGGAATATTTTGACAAAGGTGAAATCAAATAACAAAAGATTGTGCAGTTCAGAATACTGGCCAGTTTCTTACAGTTGTTGGGCAGTGAACCTTCAAAGCAGAGTCCTGGATGGGAATAAATCGTGAGAGGAATTCCACTTCTGCATGCATCTGCAACAAGAAAAGATACCTGTGAACAGGGGAAGTGCCAGGCTGTTGGTGATTGTGGGAAACCTGTGCTGTTTGGTTAGACCCTTGAGTATGAGTTACACTTTACAGAGCTGCTTTTGGGAATTTTGGCCGAGTGTCTCCCAAAAATTTGAAATTAATTAACAACTTTATGGCTGTTCTTTGGCCTATTGGTGTGCTTCTGTGACCACTCTGTTAGCACTTTATTTCCACAGCATTATAAATTTCTCTTTTATTTTGTCACAGTGTTTTCCAATTCATTTGCTTAGACATTCTATGTATTTCATGTATGTATTCTCCTGCCAGAAAATCGTGCAGCAGGTAGAAAACCCGTGTTGAAAATTCATTATCTTTTCTTTCATTTACTTTCTCAAGAATCTGTTAAAAAAATAGCTAGGCTAATTGCTGATGGCTCCTTTTGCTTTTATCCATACCTGCATAAGGAGCAGGAGGATCCAGTGTGCTGGCAGAGCTGGTGAGATTTATGTGTTGTTCCTTTGCTGTCAATGATCAGGTGAGCAGCACTGAATGAGTCACTTTCCCTTTCAGTTTTGTCTAATGATAAGGCAGCTGGTCAGGACAGGAGTGATGTCTCACTGTGTACAGTACATAATGCACAGAGTCATTCTCTCAATATCTGTAGGTGATATTAATATGGTTCATAGTCACAGTTTGTAATGTGCCTTTCCAAAACTGCAGCCTTTGGCTGTGCTACTTTGTGTACTTACTCGGTGCCCTGTAACCTGCCTGCTAAAAGCTGTCTTTTAGCAGTCTGTTCAAGACCTCAGACATTGATGTACAGATTGTATTTTGACCTTATATTTGTAGCCCAGTAGATGTGTATATGAAAGCTAATTAGTATCACCTGGTCAATATTTTACCAGATTCATCTCATGTGAAAATCTGTACTTTGTATGTCCACTTTAGCAAGTCTCAAACAGTCAGTAAGTAAGAATAATTACATGAGCTTTAATGTCGTAAAGAGCTTTTTTCAGTTTGATTTTAAGCTTTTTTGTCTTTTGTTTTTGAGTCTGTAATTGACAAGAGAACTCACAACTGTTTTAGAGAGGCTGAGATTTTAGTCTTTTATCACATGTCCTTGTAGCAAATGCACAAAACTTTGATGAGACTTGTAAGATAACTGTGCAAAACAGTCATGTACCATATTCTGATTTTGAGAGAACTGTTTGGCTACTGCACTGCCAAGATAATTACAATGATACCTGCAGACAGAGTAAGTGACATATGAAGGCAGAGCTGTTCTGAGCAAAACAAAGTAGAAAGAGAAAATACAGATACCTTGTGATGAGATGCCTAAGAGGCAACATAAATCCACCATCCATCAACAGCTCAGTGGAAAAGTTTCTTGATTGGTTCGATGGCAACCTAAAGCAAGTATGCAAATGAGAACACTTCCAAAAATAACTTAAAATCAGTTTTTGGAAAGCAAAAGAAAAAAATAATGGAAATTTGGCCCTCCTTTTTTTGGGCAGATGCAGGGTTGAGAATTTCCCAGTGAAAACTGGACAAATTGAGCTGTCCTATGAAGTTCTGCACTCTCTGGAGATTGTTCCCAGAGTATCATCAGCTCCTGTGTGCCAGCTCCTCTTAAGTCCCGTGGTGTGAGCTATTGATCTTTGCTGCCATTTTATCCCTCTTTTATGCCTTTATATGAAATTTATATGAATAAATTTATACTTTTATGCCTTTATATGAAATTCTTCTTCATACTTCCTTTGACATGTAAACAGTTTGCAATTTCTTCTTTCCTAGCAGACAGGTAGAGATACCTTTTCTGCTTCTCCTCAGTGGGCGACCAGATAGGCATGGTGGCACAGCAGCTCTGGAAGGGGGTTTGGAATATGTCCTGTCTCTCCTCTGCAGTACTGTGTGTTGGCTCCCAGAGCCCCAGGGATATAGTATGCCACATTTACTGCTCCTATATCCTTTTAGCCACCAGAAAACCTGCAGTTTAAAAAAATCAAAGAGCTTGCTTAAGATGTGAAAAAAAACCATTTCCAGAACAAAAGGTGATGCCTGTTCCTTGCCTCCCACCAGTGCTCTGAGGAAGGAGCCAAGCTGCAGATTGTACTGAAAGTGAGAAGGGTGAACTCCCCCTTTCTCCTTTCCCATCCCAGCCCCAACCCAGCCCCCAATAAGGCTTCATCTCTCTGGGAATCGAGTCCCTCTGAGCATGATGCTGAGCCAGAGGAGTGACAGGTGCCTCCTGATATGCCTAAATGAGAAGAACCAATCGGAGGAGCCTGCCCAGCTTTTGTTGTCATCTGGCTTTGCTCACGAAAGATGAGTTTGATTGACAGATGCATCAAGGTTCACAGTTTATTGGTTTTTGCAAAAGAGCCAGATCTGCCAATTTAGACAGGGGAGTGACACAAAACTTTCCATCTAAATGGACTAATTTTACCACAGGGAATTCCCAGGCAGAGCGCTCCAAGGCAGGCGCAGTCCTGTTTTATTTTTTAACAAGGACTGAATGACAAATATAAACGACAGTTCTAGGCTGACAGAACATCAGCATTTGACACTTCACAGGGGAGCGGTGAAATAAACAATAGGCAGAGAAATTGAATTAGAATCAGATGAGAGTCAGCTAGAGAGGGAGAGGAGGGCCTGATTCTCTACCAAATCATTTATAAAAGAGCAAACTGAATACTAAGTAGCTATAACATGCTCACATCCTGGTTTATTAGCAAATTTAACCTACAAGCATATTATACTTGCTTGATGTTAATGGGTTGCTGGACAAAGGTGGACAAAGGTGGGGAGTGTACAAGGAGTTTCCGTTCATGATGGTGCAAACCTCTTGTGCTAATCTTACCCTGTTACTAATAGGCTCTACCAAGTTAGAGAGCAAAAAGTATGACAAGTTGATTTAATTTCTCTCCTGTTCCCTCTGGCACATGGCCTGCACAGTTCTGTCCAGTCTTCCTGTATTCTGGCACTTAATAAGTTTTGGGTACCCAGCTTTGTAGCTTTGGCTCAGTTCTTTTATGGCTCCTTTTCTTCTCTGGGGCTTTTCAAGTTCAAATGGGCAATTCATGACATTTTAAGGAGAATAGTTCTGTGCAGAGTCTGTCTGGAACTTTCTGAGTGTGGACTGTATCTGCTTGAGATAAAAGGTTGGCTCAGCTGGTAGCGTTAGCAAGCTATTATCCTATTTCTACTCAGTTTTGACAGGGAATAGGATATGTAAACTTTTTTGATGGGTTAGACAGCTAACTGTTAGCTAGATGTTGCTGGTTAACATTTGGGTTCCTGGGTTTTATGTCAGGTTCTGAGATTTGAAGCATATCTAGAGAAATGATTTTCAATCTCTGTCAATTAGCAAACAGTAAGAACAAAAAACAAGCAGTAGAAGAGTATCTGCCTGTACAGTGCATCTATGTCCATAAGCTCACATTTCCCAGTTACATTAAAAGAATTTTCTTTAAAAATAAACTAGTGATTTTAAAAGCATACACTAAAAACTGCTGGTCTTGATGTTAAAGAAAGCAGCATGAAAATAGGAGGCTTTTAATTGATTTGCTTGGTAATGATTTGACTTTTATATAAGAGTCTGTGAAGTATATATGTAGAGGCTGTCTGATTATCTAGGCAGTGTAACTACCCATTGCTGGCGTATTAAGGAGGTTCTAAATTCCGCTCCATGGTTAATACAGGATTCCCATGGATGCTGACATGAAAAAGGAAAAAAAAAAGAAAAGAAGAAAAAAAAAAAGGAAAAAAAAAAGCTTATTTCTTCTGTGGAGAGAGGTTCTCTACCTGTGTGAAGTTTCACCCTGTTCAGTCCATTTGAGTTTTCTGAGTAGTTTTTGTTTGTCTTCTTTTGTGGATGTTCAACAGGATGTGTTTGAAATTAGTCTCAGGTTAAAAGTCATTATAGAATCATAGAATGTTTTGGGGTTGGAAGGAACCTTGAATATTGTCTCAATCCAACTCCCCTGCAACGGGCAAGGATGCCACCCTCTAGACCAGGTTGCTGAGAGCCCCATGCAACCTGCCCTTGAACACTTCCAGGGATGGGGCATCCACAGCTTCTCTGGGCAACCTGTTCTTATGTATCACCACCCTCACAGTCAAGAATGACTTCCTAAAATCTAATCTAAATCTATCTTCTTTCACTTTGAAAAAAAACCCCAACACCAAACAAGCCCCCTCAAAACAGTCCCTTACAGCTTTTCTCCCAATGGTCAGAAGCCACAGATGGTTGCAGTTTCAGCAGGTCAACATTTGCTCACAAGCTCTGGCAGCAGAAAGTTAAGATGCCTGCAGTAAAGATGAATGTTGCCTCCTTCCTGAAACCTGCTGTTCCTTACTAAAGGAGACTGTGGAGAACAATGAAAACAGTGAGGGTAGAGAAGGCCCTTGGGATGTGTGGGGGAAAGGGAGTGGTGTGGAGAAGCCAGTAGTACCTGAGCATGGAATGTGGGGTGCTGGATGCTCTCCCCACTGTGTGTGGGGGGTTATACCTGGGAGAATAGGAGGCAGAGAAGGAGGAAGGGAGTTTACAGAGAATCTGTATTTTCCTCATTGTGTGCAATATCAGGGGTCGACATGCCTGGGGCAGAAGTGGCAAAGCATGGAAAGGGATCTTGAAGGAAGGGCATGGCCAGAGACAAGGCCTGCAAGAAACAGCCAGGGTTGACTAGAGGGATTCTTCTGCTACATGGATAAGAACCAGTGGAAAAGAGTCCTTTCCAAGCTGCTACTACAGAATGAATTTCCAGGTAGAATTTTGAACCTGAAATTATCAAATAGGCTTTGGATGGCATCTTCCTCCAAAATGTCGCACAGGAGAAAACAGGAAAAAACTCAAGCCTTTGATAAGGTTTGGTATCAGACCAGCCCTGTCAGCCTTGTCAGGAGTAACTGGGCCATTTCCAGGTCTTCTGACATTTGGGCTGCTTCCAAAAGCACTAAGCCACAAGGTCCCTGTGATGCAGTGAAATGTTTCCTTTTTGGTAGAAGTAAATTTCTTAGAGAGGAAAAGGCACCATTAATAACATAGCTGTAGATGTCTTGAGAGCACTGAAACTAGAAGTCAAATAAAAGTTCTTTTGTATTTATTTTATATACATGTATATAAATATACATATATACAAAATGGTGTTATATACAAATTACATTATTGCTAATGTATCTTGTGATTTTTGCTTGTACTTGGATCATGATTTTTAAGTATGAGGTGCTGACAATACAAACATTCTTTACTTCACTGCAGACAGTGTAAATAATGTAATCATGTAAGTTAACTGTCCTGAAGACATTCCCAGCTTTTTTTCTAAAGCAGGGAAAAATTTATATACAGACTGTTTACTAGGCATATCTTCATTAACTGCTACTTTTTTAGTGAGTGGATCCTTCTGTTAATATTGTAAAGCATTTTTCTTTGGACACAGAAAACACTGTATAGATTTACTAGATTATAGTTTTCAGGATTAATTTTTTTCCTTTAAAACATTGGTATTATGTTTGCTGTTCTTCTATTTTTGCCACTCCCCAGGTCCTTACAGTTTTTCAGTACTGATTGTGTGTCCAGTAAATTAATCTGCTACCTAAATTAATACCTAGAGATGTGTATTATCTTTTCTTGCCTACACTCATTAAAGAGTGTATTTAAAGAAGGTTGTCATCATCTCAGAAGATTCTAACTTTTCTTTATTTTTGTTGTCAGAATAATCATAAAGAGGATTTCTTTACTTAGTGTTGTATAAACCTTCACAATTTCATTTTCCTCATTAGGAGGCAGACTGTGGTGCTCTTTTTAGTTTTATCACATAACATTTTCACACTGAGAACTTCCATTGATTATGAAGGATCATTAAAGGAACATAATGCTGGTTTGAATGGTGGAAATAGCTCTTTCATGCAAGTATTTATTTTTGCAAGATATATAAGTTCTTGAAAGTTGCAGAAGTTCTGCCATAGTTCTACTGCCAGTTATGGAGACTTACACAGGAATGTCAGGGTGAAGATCTCTGGGCTGTATTTTGTGATATACAAATGAGATTATCATGCTAGCTTCTAAATCATTCTTTTAAGGTTATTTTACCAGGATGAATTTTGAAAATCCAGTTTGCATTTGTCTGACACACCTATCTGGTGATTCCTAGCTTGTCTTTCACCTCTGACAGTGAGTGTACATTAATAATTTTCTTTGATTCCAGTCAATTTAACATCTAGGATTCATCTATCAATTTGCTGTTTGATTCTTATCACCTAAATGTTGGTAGAGAAAGAGAATTCTGATGCATCAAAAGTGTCAGAATTGGGGAATCCAGTTTTATTCCAATTTTGAGTGCAAGCCTATCCCTACATCACATCCCAGGCCTGTCTGTCTTGCAGGCAGCAAACCCTGGGAACTTGAGGCCCCCAACTCCAGCACAGTTGTCAGCCAGTTTTGCTGCAGAGTTGTGAAAACTGAATTGCTTTTACAGTCTGTTTGGATTTCAACAAATTGACTTTCACTTATGGAAAATGTCCTGCTGGGGGATTTTCAGCCCATGCTATTAATACTGTAAGGGAAAAATAGAAAATAAAAGGAAATGCTTTAACTCTCTGATGAGCAAAAGTATTTGATTTCAGGACAGCACTTATGTGCAGGCTTTCCTTAAGATACACATGCACTGGCAGAAAATGGGTCCCACTCGCTTTCCTGAGGTGTTGTAAAAATATTTATAATGACCAAAAATTGTAGGAGCAAAATTGATTTAGTCTAGCCTGACTTCTTGCTACATTTTTAGTCCACCTCTATGACCATAAACTGCATAGAACTTCCTGGAGAACTAATGCTTACCTGAGGAGAAATTGACTGAATACCTCAGTATTTGGTATGTTTATATGATTATATAACTTGAATATAATGCCCAGCTGTTTGTTAGGTGGGTGATTAATAGCTTGGAGAATGGGATATTTATGACCTCACATTGAGTTTTGCTCCCCAGTTGACCTAGACAGTCTCCCAGCTGGGGCTATGAGGGAACAAGCTTGAAGGGGAAGGAGACTCTGGGCTTTTCTCCACATCTCTCTGATGCTGTGGCTACCCAATAGCATTTTGATTTTCTGAACTACCCGGGGGTACCTGATGTGTTATGGATCATTGGGAATCAATTGAGTGAGATCAATAGAAGAGGGAGTCCTGCTGGCAGTGCACAGGAGCGTGTGGTGGCTGCTGGGGGCTCAGAGGCTGGATGTACCTGTAGGGTGTTGCAGGCATGTGCAGTGCCGTCCATCACGCAGCGTGGTGGTTGTCAACAATCATAATGTTGTTTACACAGTGCCCAAAGGGTGCCAGGTGCAACAAATGTAACATCCCAGAGACCTCAAGGGGAATCCATTGGAGAGTGAAGTGTTGGGGGAGTGGGGGAAGAGAGAGAGAAGGAGAGGGAAAGAGAAACAAGCCAGAAGCCACAAAAATGACATAGGAAAAAAAAATTTGCTTTTATTTCTTATGTGCACAAAAAGAGAAAAGAAAAGAGTCAAACAGAACTGAAGTGATGAGGAAAAGCCAAGAGGGGCTGCAGAAGCCTAGAATGGATGTGACCCTGCACCTGGCACTGCCCCCTCCCTCCCTAGTCTCATGTCCAGCTTAGCCTGGAGATCATCAGCAGAGCTGCTCTACAGTTACATTTGTTGTCAGTTCTGTAATTGTCAGTTTGGTCCCTCCTTCCTGCTTTGCAAGCCTGCCACCATCCTGGGCTCAGCCAAGGAGCACACTGTGATATTTGTGGGTCCCTCAGAAGCCCTCACTCTGTCAGTGCCAAAGGGAGCAGCTCAGCTATGATTCTTATTTCATTTTCCAGAGGGGTGCTTTTCCTTAGGGACAAAAGAGTGGAGTTTTTCCAACAGTTCAGCAAAACAAAAATTCCTTTAGGAAAATGTTAATAAGCATATATAATTTTATACTCAAGAGAAGAAAGAGGTGCAGGGCTTTTTGTTTTCCTTTTCTTGTTTAACATCCTCACATTTATGGCGTGATTTATTCTTACTCTGAGCTTGATTCATCACTACTGATGGGTCAGAAAGCATGCAAACTTCTCCGTTTCCACAGCAGGGCTCATTGCCACCAACTCTCCCCAGCAGATTTACAGGCCACAAGTGTCAGCTTTACTGCATCCACCTCATGCAATCCTCCCCACATCCCACTGGGCCAAAAGGATGTGAGTGCTTCAGAGAGCAGGACTCAAAGGTACTGCCCCATTTTGAATGCCATGGTCCCTGTTGTTTCCAGCCAAGCACAGCGTTTGAGATTTCGTGAGATTCTTCCCCCATGATCGAGTAGAGACAGAGGAGACCCAGTCTCACAGCATTTCTGCTTGGTCCATTAGATAAAGCAAATGTAGCAACAGAACTAAGAATGACCTGAGAAGAGAGAAGTGAAGGAAGAGCTAAAGAAGAAGAGAAAAGAAACAAAGAATGATTTATGAGGAAAAGGAAAAGAGAGAAATGTCATGGAAACATTAATTATTATTCACAATAATGCTTAACATTTTGATAGAATTTTCTATCCAGAATCTCAAAGCACTGAGCCGGTGCTAATTAATTCAGCTGTGCAATCCCCCTGTGAACTAGAAACTGTTGTTATTCGCATTTTACAGAGCGTTGGAATTGAGGTGTGTGGGGAAATTGAACTTGACAAAGGTTTTCTAGAGCCACAAGGAGAACTAAGGTTTGATGTCCCAGATACCTGCTCTCATATCAGTAATGCACTTCCCTCCCTGGGTAGAAAAGTGCATTGGGAATGGGAAATAATAAAAGAGAGGGATAGAAATTGAATGGAAAGAGGGTATGAGAAAGAAATGTGAGAAAGGTAAGAGACAGCAGAATGGAGGAGAGGTTTGTGTTATAGACTTCACTGGATTTTGCATAATGATTTCTTCCTCCAATCCTTTTTCATTTTTTCCTGTAACATTTTTTAAAGGAAAAATAATTAAAACCCCCCACCTATAACAAAGCAGCTGTTGGCCTGTTGGGGAAAGGGTCCTTACAAGGTTTGGCTGTTCCCTCAGGTTTTGGGTTTGTGCTGTGCTTTATTGAACACATTGTTTTGTTTTCAGTGAGCACAACGAGACTTGCACAGTACACACAGCGTGTTCCTTATCTACAGGATGAGACGAGGCTGTTTTAATAACTACCATGATGAAGATGGAGATGAACTTATATACAAGAGGAATTGCCTTCACATTACACACATTATCTTCCTACAAAGCAGCAATTGTTTTTTGCAAATAACATAATATTAAATAATTGGTAGAATTTTTGCGTTTCCTGCATAGTCCAGTCTAATGGAATCTAGATGAATATTGATGGTTTTCTTCTGCATAATATCACCACATAAATCCCCATGTCAGCTACTAGACTTGGGCTATAATACTGCTTTACAATGTATCCACCGACTGTAAATCAAAACAACCAACACAAGAAACTCTTTGGCAAATGTAATTCAGTACATTCGCATGAGGGTCTACAGATGGTGGTGGAAGAGGATTAGACTGCCCAGTCCTTTGCATAATTCTGCTTTCCTTTGAATTTTCCTGGTCAAACTACATGCTGTACTTAAGAACTTTCCAGACCAATCCAATGCCTGGTGGAAATCCTCTTTTACCAGTGGAGTTAAACCAACAATAGATTTGACCCCCCCAAGGGTCAAATCAAGCCAGCCATGAGTGAGACAACTAAATCCTGCTTTCAGACTCTAGCTCATGTCCTCAAGTTCAGCGAAACACCATTATAAAAATAAGCATTTCTGAGCTGCCACTTCTCTCGACCTGGGCCCTGGGTGGCAGGTGGCCAAGTGTGAGGTGTGACAGTCTCCTTTTCTCTAGCTTCCTCAGGAGCTTCTCTTTGCTGGTCCTGAGATTTCTTGCCTCTGCACTGACTACCTGGTGAGTGAATCTGGATAGTGCACAAGTAGAGCAGAGGTTGTACTGAGAGACTAAAAGAGAGACCATTCTAAAAGGGTTCAGCATCTATCTGGTGTCTGTGAAGGAAAACAGAAGGAGTAGTGAAAGCATATTTTTAGAAACGGAACAGAATTTTCTTCTCTCATAGAATAAGATCAGGCAACAGGCCAAACTCCAGTCGTGGTGACAGTGTAACAACTCTGCTATTTGCAGCAGGTTACTCAGAGGTAAGATGTGCAAAATGACACTTATCATAGATCAGGAGTAACCTCTTTGATTTTATTCTGTACAGGAACAGATTTCAGCTCTTTATCTTCTATGTAAATGTCCCCCCAAATACCCTTATCATTTGGGCACCCCATTAAAGAAGACACAGACCTATAATCAGCTAAAGCCATGCAAAGGCTGAAAAAGTTAGGTGAAAGGGGCCTTTGGGATTAACACAGCTGTTTACTGATGGTGGATTTTATACATACAAGTTAAACTCGGAGACAGAATACCAAGTCCACTACCATATCTCCTCAGAGGTTTGGAACTTTGGATTTTATACATGATGTTGGCTGTACAGATTGCTCCACTGTTCACTTTTATGCCCTTTGGGGGTTTTATTCTCAATCCTGTCTTTGTCCATGGACAATAGTCCACGAGTTTTATCTGAAACCTCTCTAAAACAACAAGGATCTACTTTGGCAGACTCGGTGCCCTGGGGACAGGCTATAGCTGCCTTTGTGTTTTCTTTGAGTAATTTTGAGGAGGTGTCAGTGCAAGGAACAGTTTATGAGTTTGCTGACAATACAGGAGAAATAAGCATTTCTATTGACAGTAAGCCTTTTGCAGAACAGTGTTTGTCCATCACTTGGGAACCAAAATGAGCAGAGAATCCCTAGAGAATCATCAGGTGAGCATTTGGGATAAGGGGTAAATATTAGGGTGCACAATACAGGATTGAAGGTGAAAAGATGGGGCTGTATATTGGGTCTGGCTGGTAGGATGCAAGCATATGGATTTGAATGGGGGCCTATAAATTAGTAGATGTATGAGCGGATGGGTGGAGAATCAAAGGGAGGCCCATATAGGAGGGTTAGGAAATGGTTAGGAAAATAGGTGTTGGGCACAGATAATGAGGTGGTCGTCACCAGCAGTGGAGATCTGGAGAATGGGTGTTGGGCATATCTAAAATTGCAAAAGTTGGGATGTGAGTGAACTGAAGTCATCACAGGTACAGAGTTTAAGGTAAAAGGACTGAAGGCTAAGGACTAGGGAACCAAGCAATTATCCCAGCCAATCCTGAATTTGTCCATCTCAGTCTCAGCTGTCCAGAGGGCAATCAGATGGGCCCACATGAAGCCCCACACTTTCCACCACACAGCGCAGTGAGAGCGCAGCTGGGCTTGTTTTCTTTGTTTGCCAGCCAGTGACATGGAAAACGTTTGTTGCCTCAGAGTGCTTTTTTTTTGTCGGCTGATGTATTGGTAACTTTGTCAGATGTGACTTGTCCACACTGCTCCCCAGAGACAGGATTTGGGAAAGGAGGGGGAGGAGGAGGCGACCGGGTGGAGCTGGCATCCAATCCTCTCCAATACCATCATCCCATTGTAGTGCAAAACAGAAAGGAAACAAAACCCTAGAGTGAAAGAGGAGCATCAAACATCAGAGGAACTCGTCTGCCATTCAGGTGGTGGGGAGAGATGGGGCTTGGAGTTTTATTTTTGTAGGGTTTTTAAATTATTATTTTGGTTTTTTTGTTGGTTTTGTTTGCTTGGGTTTTTTAGAAAATTGGGGATTTTTTTGTTCCTTTTTACAGACCTTCATGACAAAGCATAAAAACACAGTTATATTTATATATCTATTTATATATTTCTTCATTTCGTCGGTTTGTTTGTAAATGTTGCTCCATCCTCCTGTCTGAGCTGATTGTGTGTCACAGAAATTGAGGGTGTATGTGTGAGGTTCCTCCCAACTCTGGCCTGCAAAGTCACCACCCATGAGGTGCAACCAACTCTGGGAGAATCCATGCTGGAAATTGGGGATGAGGTGCACAGAGAACCCCTCATGGGGTGCAGATCTTTACTTGGTCCTTTCTTCATTGCCAGATGGGCCAGGTCTCTGTGCTGCCATCTCTGTTCTAGCCAGACTGTTCCCTCTCTCCTGGGAAACAGGGTGAGCATCACAGGTTACACACACTCAAGAGTCCACCACAGAAGAGTATATCTTTGGGGAACAGTGGTTCACGAGCGGCATTCTCCCCTGTGTCCCTGGCCCTTACCGCTCCCAAAAGGGGTCCTGTAAGGCAATGGTTGCCAGCTGCATTGCTTCCCAGTCCCCCTGGAGTCCTGGAAGCCGAGGGGGCTTTTCATGGCTGAGCTTTACCCAGGGGTGTTGGAGGGCTCCTGCAGGGGAAGCCCCTTGGCCACAGGCTGTTCCTGGCGTGGGGGAGCGGTCGGGGTGGAGGGCAGGGGGAACGAAGGGGTCTCAGTCTCATGTGGTGAGCGCTTGGTCCGGCGCCTTCGTGGCGAAGAGGAAGGAACTGGAATGTGGGGAGGAACGGAGAAGGTCTCTTCACCCTTCCCAGGGATGGAGGGAGGTGATCAGACAGGTACAATGTGGAGGCCTAAGCTGTCGCCCTGCAGTTTCATGTGGTTTCCATGGTAACTAGTGGCGGTCATAGGCAGCGGCAGCAGTGGGAGGTGCGGAGCCCCGGGATGTGGCACTATAATAATAAGGGGAACCTGAAAGTTAACACAGGAGAAGAATGGACTGGTTGAAAGGACAAACAGTAAACAAAACAAAACTAAACTAAAACAAAACAAAAAACAGAAACAATCAAACTAAGAAAAGAAATAAAGGACAACTGAAAACAAAAAGAAAGGTAGAAAGAAAAGCAAAAGAACCAAAAGGAGAACTTGGAGACTGAGGTCCTAATGGGATTAGGGAAAGGCAATCAGTGGAAGCCAACTGAGGATCACACTTCAATTGATAGATGCTACTGTGGCCTCTGGATAGGATGCCCCTCTATGGCAAGGAGATGCTTTTGCATCCTCTGACAATCANCCAGATAACATCATGGTCTGTGTGTGAAGGTGAGGAAGGAAGGAGAAAGGGGAGATGTTTGGAGTGACTCTGTTTGTTTTCTGAAGTAACCATTACACATAATGGGGCTCTGCTGTCCTGAAGATGGCTGAACACCTGCCTGCCCATGGGAAGCAATGAATTAATTCCTTGTTTTGTTTTGCTTGTGTGTGTGGCTTTTGCTTTCCCTATTAAACTGTCTTTATCTCAGCCCAGGAGTTTTCTAGTTTTTATCCTTCCAATTCTCTCCCTGATCCTCCTGGTGGGGGAATGCATGGGACTTGGGTAGTGCCTGGGGCTAAACCACAACAAACATTGCAGCACAAATATGCCACACCTGATACCTAGCCACAAAGAAAGTGTCAGGGCCAGATGTTCTGAGTGTACTTGACAAAGTGTAATGGGTCACTTTAAAACCAGGAGGGGAGAAGAAACAAAATTACAGTGTTTTACTACTTGGGATTTGGGTCACTTTTGGCATGAATGCTCTTTTGATGGTTATCGAATGTGTGTTAAATAGTGATTGATTATTAAGATCACATTTACTGAAGTTTAACAGCACTGGAATAAAATGTGCATGTATTATCCAGTTGTTAAACCTCAGTAAATACATAGGTAATAATCACAAATGATTTATTTTGCATATAATAAATCTCTTCCTATTCCCCTGCAACGAAATGTTGTATTAGAAGCTAAAGTCTCATAGGAGTTTTTTTCCCCTCTGAAAAAACCCCTGACTGTTTCTGAGCATATCAGTGACGGGAGGTGGATATTTATCCCTGAAAGAGAACTCTACTGGCTACTATAAATCTTGTGATGCAGCCTGTCTCCCACTCTAGACATTAGTCCAACTGGTCCAGTTGGAAGAAATTCTATGGGATTTAAAGATTTCCCAGGAATTGACTCTGGATTTAGCCTGGGAGAGGAGTGAAACCTTATCTGAATTTTTAACCAGGCTTTGAAAGTATGCTGGTTGTGGCCTAAGAGTAGCAGAACCTAAATTTAACTTTTGATATAATCTGGAATAAATTGTGGATGCAGCCCATGGAGAAGCCTGAGCTGAACTGGAGTTCTGAACTGTCTCATGAAAGAGGAACTGGCTTCAGAACATACAAAACATGCATGAAGTATATACCCATTTCAAACTGGACTGGAGAGTGAGGAAAAAGGCCTCTCACCTACCCAAATACTTGAAAACCCTCTTCAAAAACAAACAAACAAATAAAAACAAAGAAAAGAAAACAAAGAGACAAACAGAAGGAGCGCGAGGCTGGGGGTGGCTGTGGGAAAGAGGTACTCACTTAGTAATGCAGGGTTGCTGAACCGCCAGGCCTCGTTGTAGGTGGTGTACTGAGGGTGGCTGTAGGGGTTCCCTGAGAATTCGCTCCCTGGAAGAAACCAAGGAAGGGGTGAAACACAGTTAGGGATAAAGATTTATATCTGCTATTCTGTCAGACCAGTGTTCATGCTGAATCTGTTTGCCAGCAGGAAAACCTTGTCTAGCTGGAACTCTTCCCTTCAAGTCACTGCACTGCCTGTTCAGTGCAAAGTTGCTTACCCATACCATTAAGCATCACAAGATTGACTTCTTCACAATTAAGAAATCAGTCCAAATTCAATATACAAATAAATTGTTAAAGTGGGGGTGTTTTGTTTCAGTTTTTTTTCATTGCCTTCTGTCTTCCAATTCTCGAGCTGCAATAGGACTGCATATGCAAGCTTTTATGCCCTTAATTATCAGCTTTCTTATGAATAATATCAAAGCTTCTCCAGTAGTGTTGAGATGGCAAGCATGGAAGGTTGATGGGACAAGCTCACAAGAAACTCTTTGGAACTAGCAGTGCTGTTGATTTCAATATGTCCTGCTAAGTTGGGTTTGTTTTGTTTTGTTTTTAAAATTAGGGTACTGAGGGTGATGGCATATATGTGGAGAAGAGTATCACTCTTTTTTGGGAATGTTCTAATTGGCTGTGCTTAAATACAAAACAAAATGGAGAACACATGAATCACTCACTTTCTTACTCTGGATGATGGTATTAGTCAGAAAAGTGATTCATACATTATTAACTTCTCCTTTATGCTTAGTTAGGAAGTTATAGAGAATACATGCTGCATTCTAGCTCTGGAAAATAATTTTCTAATGATTAGCACTTTAGTTACTGCGCTGGATCTGAAAGACAAGCTGTGCTACAACTCCCCTTTTCACATTAGGAAAGTAGGCCCAAACCAAAATACTTCCAAGCTTTGTGATGTAGTGAGACTCTGAACCAAGATCTGAATGGTGCAGAGTCTTGTAAAACATTCCATTTTATTGTGCAGAAGGAGCTGAGTCTCCCTGTTTCTTAGAAGACTGTGCAGGGTATTTGGTAACTGACGGGGTATGGTGCTGCATTCAAAATAAACAAATCTCCCAAACTTAAACATCTATCATTCTATTATGGAAAATCATGGCATGATCTGATCATAAGCTCAATTTAATGTAGTACCAACAGACTGTGGACAATTAATGCCATCTGAAAGGCCTTATGTGCTTAAAAGGCAGTGGAAGAATGGTGTGGGTCTTAGCTTCTGGTCTGCTTAAAGGCAGAGGTGGAATTGTTACAACAGAAGTGTTTGAGAAGCACCTGGCAGTTCCTGCTAGATACCATGGAACAGAAAAAGAAGGTAATACAAGATGGGATGGATGCCTGTAATACAATTACCAAAGAATGTCAATTAATTATGGCATAATCTCTGCAAATCTCCTCTCACTGGAGTGTTAAAGCCAAAACCACGGATTCTCAGATGGTGGAAATGAAGTCTGTTCAAGTTAGGGGATTTGTACTGCTTTAAACTTAAGAAGAATCTTTCCAGCAAGGTTTTTAGAGGTACTCAGGGTGATAACCAAAGTGCAAAAATGAATATGAATCAAACCCAATCATCATCCAAAGGTATTTTAGTCACACTAGCTTTTAGTTTCAGCATGAAACATCATTTTGTGTGAAAGAACTTGCTAACTACTGTTTTAATGATAATAACTCTGCATAATTCCATAGCTAAAAACATCATGCATGGAAAATCTGATAACTAGCTGGGAAAGAACAGGTGAAACCTGTGAAGATGACCATGCAATGCATAGTTCAGATTTTTCTGTACTGAATTAACTTATTTGTGGAATATACTGGAATATGAGTTTGCTTCCCAAAGAAGGAAAAAAAACCCCCTATCCTCATGAGAATTTTCTGCTTTTGAAATGCTTCATATGACATAACTTCACTGTATGGAGAGGAATTGTTCTGATATTTCAAGACTTTTCTCTCACTCCCTGCTGAGTTGACACCCTAAACTGTTTATAGCATTGCTAAAGCACGGGTTAAGCACAGGAGAAAGAGCCACAGCTATGGAGCGTGGGGAGGAGGGAGGGCAGCCACTGGAAACAGTGTTTATTGACGAGGAGTGAAAGCATGCATGCAGCAGGATAATGAGCTTTTGAGCTCAACTGTGACCAAGAGGAACTGAGCTATCGCCTTCCCCGATCACTAATGAAACAAGTGTAATTTCCTCATCAACATTGGATTCTGTTTAACGACTCCCTGCCGCTGCCGTCCCCGGCCCTCCAGCCCTCTGCAGGCTCCGCGCTGCTCTGTGTAAACTTCAGTTCCTTCAGTGGATGCTCACTTCACTGAAACAGTTTGTAGAAACTTGACTTCCTTTCTGGGATAGAGGAAGAATTGAGACAGGGATCAAAGGTATTCTGTTACCTTTTTAGGAAACTTCTCTCAGATATGTAGGTTAAGTCCAGCCCAATACCTGACTCATCTTTCTGTGAGTGACTAGCACCTGCTGTTCCAAGTGTGTGCTCAGGACCACTGGCTTTTGTCTATGTTTACAGCCTGGGACCTGAAGTTACAGCAAGAGCAAATGCAGGAATATGTATCTTGTCACATCATGTGCATAAACCTCAGAGACATTTGCATTTGCTGGCCACATTGCATGAATGCAGTGCTACAGGAGACAAGCTTTTCTCTAGACTGTGCGAGAAGTCTAGTGAAAGGTTGTCATGGGTAGAACATAGAAGCTTTGATTAGCACTGGTTAAACAATCTTCTCAGAAACAGTTTTCCACTGGAAAATACTGTCTCATTGAAATGGAAATGTTTTGCTCGAGCTTGTCAGCTTCGATAGCGTTTTGGAAAGAAAAGTTCTGAAGTTATTGCAAATTGAAACAAATTTTTATGTTTCAACTTTCTTGTTTTCTTTCATTTTGCCTTTCTCATTTCATTTAATTTCCTTTCAATTCTTTCATTATTTTAATATGTCTTGACATCTAGAACATGTTGATGTTACTGAAATGTTTCATCCTGATGCTTGCAAATTGAACTGTTGCAAGGTTCTGACTCCTCACACCAATGCAAAATGAAAACAAATATCAAGGAATCAGAATTTTGAATGGGTTAGAAATCTGGTTTCTGAACAGTTGTGTGTCTTTGTTTAGAAAAGACAGAGCCTCTTTCCCATGTTTTCTCACATCTGAACAATAGGTTTGTTTGCATGTTAGTATGTTTCTTAAAGATACTTCCTGAGTAGTCCTTGCTGGCTTAGTGTTTCCAGTGTAGTTAAAGCATTGACCCCTGAACTTTCCTAGCCTGAGGGCACATAACAAACCATTGGCACCATTGTATTTGATTGTTCAAACTGGACTCCTAACAGAGGTTGCAAGTTAGCACAGAGGATTGATCTCAGGAGACCTATATCCTGTGCAGTCTGTGCTGAGGGAATCTTTACTAACACTATTTCTTTGCATCTGTATTTAAATCTTATCGGTTTAGTCCTCTAATACAGAAACGATGAGGCATGAAGTGAGCCTAGCAGGTGGCAGGTTCAGAACAAATAAGGGATATAGTTTTCACAAAATACACAGTTTAGCTACAGAACTTCTTGCAAAAGGTTTCTGTGGATGCTAAAGACTTATATGGGTTCAGGAGACATTTTTTATATTTGTAAAATGTAGAAGAGGGAAAACTTATCAAGGGTTTAATATTAAATAGAAAGATACTAAGCCTGGCTTAGAAAGTCTCTTAGCTGCAACATGGAGGCTGGGAGATCTTTCAAGAAAGTGCCAATACCTGCTTGCTCTGCTCTTACACCCTTCCTCATATTTCCCCTGTTGGCCCCTGACACAAAGTAGTGGCTGCAGAGATCTGCAGGGTGACCCATTAAAGCAAAGTCCTCTGTTTCTACCCAGGAAGCCTCTTTATCTCCATCTTGTTGGCTTCAGTCACACTAGAAAACAGGAAGAAAAGGGCTTCCTGACTGGGTCTGACCAGTGGGGTATGACTGAAACAGCCAGAACCTGATGCTCTGTTGAAAGATGCAGTAACTACCTGCAGGATGCCAAAAGAAGCCACTGGAAAAACTCACTCTGATTAAATGTTGACGTCAGATTTAATGTGAAGATATCCATTTGACCAGAATATTTTTTTTTAACTTTGAAGTATAACTTAGCCTTTTTCTCTGTATAATTCTGTTCCTTTTCTTTTGGGGAATATTTCTGGTCTGTTGTTTTTTTTTTTGTTTGGGGTTTTTTTGGTTTTTTTTTTTTTTTTTTTTGTTTTTTTTTTTTTTTTTTTTCTTCTTTCTCTTTTGGGACACTGCTGTCTTATATGCAGCCTCCACATCAAGGAGCTGAAACATCCTATTCTTGGAGAAGTGACCGCTGGTTTTAGTGGTCTTAAAATTTTTGTCCCAGTTTAGAAGTCAGTATCATCCTTGTCTTGAGGACATGAAACTTACATAGGAATCACTGAACAGTTTCTACTCAAAGAGCCAGCTATTTTGATATTATTAATAATTTCTATATGCTGTGACCTCCTATAAGTTTTGACCATAAATGATGTAAATATTGTCAACTGAATTTGCCTACTGTTACTGGGAGGAGTTGTGTGAGGGGTGTTAATTGATTTTATATTGTCTTAGTGTTTGTCTGATTCTGAAGCCAAGCCATCTCCCTGAATTATTTAGTGTAGGACATGCCCTAAAATTTGTCACTGGAACAGGTTGCCCGGAGTAGCTGTGGATACCCAATCCCTGAAAGTGTTCAAGGTCAGGCTGGATGGGGCTTTGCACAACCTGTAAAGATGTCCACCCATGACAGGGTTGTTGGAACTAGGTGACCTATAAGGTCCCTATCAACTCAGGCCATTCTATGATTTGTCACTTGAAGACGTTAAGACTTTGACCTGAAAACGTTTCCTAACAGTTATATTTTCACTGTCCTCACTGAAGTTAATGTTCATTTGGCTGACTGTTCTGAGATCTAGATGAGGGTTAAGTTAGGCTTTCCACTCGTAAACCCTGGCAAATCATATGATACTAATTTAAGAGCTTCCTGTCCTCAACTTTTTGCTGCTTTGGTTGTGGACTCATCTCTTCAGAAGAGGAGGCTGCAGAATGGGCTGTGTACCTGCTCCTTAATCATCACAACTCACAACTATGGGCCATAAAAAGCAGAAGTTGGGGCAGATCAGTTCTGAGTTCTGAGCTACCATGTCTGAGAAAAGAAAATCCTGCCTCTTCATTTATCCACTGGGAACAACTGTCATCAGAGGAAGTAGGTAATAGAGCCTGAGGTAATAAATTTTTCAATTGTCCCAGAGTAAATGATCCTCTCTTCTTCCGAAAGAGTGGGAGAATCCATATGCTGAGATAAGGTATTTCTCCAAAGAATTGGCTATCAAAGAAAGAGTTTATCTTTGGATTTAGGTTTAGGTTGGTATTTTCTTGGATTGGAGGCACTATTTTACAAACAGGAAGTGGTTAAGTACTTGGTTGTTAGGAGTGAATAGTTAGTTTTTTGTGAAATGCTGTTAATAATTTCTGATTCTTAGTAAGTTTAGGCTATATAGACAGTACCTCTTCAAATACTGCAGGTATTAAATTACCATTGGTAATTTTCAGCTTGATGCCATGGCTTTAGACAGAAGGTGAGTTGTCACCCTTAGTTAGTGGATAGGTGAGTATCTTGAGCCATGAGCAGTACATAATAATCTGCATGGGTCATTGGAAAATAATTACATTAGTTAATGAATGCTAGGGTTAATTAATTACCAATTAATTGCCACAGGTTATAGCTAGCTAGCTGCCCATAGCAGTCGTGAATCAGTTACTAGGGAGAAAGAGATACATTACAAAAAGGGTTGTTAGCTACATTGGTTATAGGCACCTGATGGTTTCTTTATGAAAAGACTAGCTCTTCATTTCAGCAGAGCAATAGCCAAGCCTGCTGTGAAAGCTCTCACAGTGCTGGTAACCATTCAAACATGTGTGCACCATTACTGAGGGTTGGCAGCTGACTTACCAGGAACCATTCCTGCAAGAGTTGATGTTGGGTAGCTGCCTTGTCCAGTTGGGGGAACATGGGGTGGGTAGCCAGGCAAGGTGGTGCTTGCCATATCACGACCTGGAAAGGGAGAGAACCAGGACAGGTGATCAATACAGATAAGATCTTTCAATATTGATTTGGCATCACCTCTTGTCCCACTGTCACACGACTTGATAGGCAACTACTGCACAGCCTTCGCTTACATGAATTCTGTCCACCCACTGAAAATTCTGGGTGAAGATTGGGGAACTTTTCTTCTCACCATGTAAGGATGGATTTTAAAACTTAGCTTTGATGAGGCTCAAAGGAATTTGGTTTGTTTCACTGTAGATTTTTGGATCTATTTTAACTAAATCAAAATGGCCCTGATCTGCACAGAGAATGGCAGCATATTCATTGCCAGAGTAGCTGAGGTCCTGTCTATATGCAGTGGATGCAGTTCCAAAACTGTGGTGATGTTGCTTTAGGGCATGATCAATGTGCAAGGCACTGGGAATTGATCCAAGAGTTTTCTGTGCCTGTCTCTTTTCCCACCTTGGCCATTCACCTGCTGATGATTTTAGGCAAGTCACTTTACCTCTCTGTGCTTCTTTTTATGCTGCAAACTCTTTGGTGCAAGGGCACACTTTTAGTACATTTGCACAGTGCTTAGCATGAGACCAATACTGGTTGGACTCCTTCCAGGTTCTGATGTACTACATATAATAATAGGATCATGCAAATTAGTTTGAGTCTCACTTCAGTTTTATCACAGGTACAAGTTTTTGTTTATAATACTTCAAGTTGTGATTTCTTTTCACCACCAAAGAAGTAGAGAGGGGTGTGGACTGGGTGTGTGATTGTAGTTTATTTTTCCTCTCTTAGGAAGTGCAGCTGGGGGCTTCTTGTTTGATGCCAGAGGCATTTCCTCATTTGGACTGGTTAGCCTGAAAATGGGCCAGCCAGAAGGGCATTTGCTGTTAGTGCTTATTGCATTTAAATGAACTAAAATAATCTCAGAAGCTGCTGGGAGTTTTGAGCCAAAGCAAAACAAAACAAACAAAGAAAAACAAAACAAAACAAAAAGCTAAATAAATTAAGATAATCTTTCCCCCACAGCTGCTGAGAGATTTACAGCTCAACCTCCAACACTGCCTACTGAGATGTCAGCCTGTTTCAGGCATCGAAAGCCTTTCACATTCCCTAGGTGAACTGTAGCTCACCAAGAAGTTTGTGCTATTTATTGTTCTTTTGTTAAATTTTGCCTCTCCTGTCTGTTCTAAATGGAGGGTAAGAATCTGATTGGCCTGTAGGAGTGACAAATTAAGTATAGCCCATTAACACCACTGAAGTCACCCATGCTGGGATATGCCATGAAAGAAGTGTTGATTTAGCTCTACTACCAGCAGAATGATAACTGATAAAAGCAGGCCCTGGAACAAGCATGAACCTTGGCTGGGGAATCAGAAATAATTAACAGTTACAAGGCAAAGCAAAAACTAATAAGCATGGAACATTAACCTGAAGGGAGGAAGTTTCTCTGGGATGAGGTAGGCTAAACCAGTGTCATTGCTTTCACAGCTCTTGAGTAAAGATTACTGAGGTGATTTACTCAAAAAACCAGAAATGCAAGTTCATTCTTTCTCTCTGAAGAGGTTCCCAATCAGTGGCTGATGTTCCTAGCTTTTTTCCTCTTAGACAGCAGCTGAGCCATTTTCCAGCCACTCCCTAATACTGATAAAAATAAATACATAATGTACCAGGGATTAATATTCTACACTCTTTTACTCTTTTGTCACCATCATTCCTTTAATAACTTGTAGCTATATGTTAAATGGTACGAATAACACCTAGTAGATGTAGTTTGGGCTTTTTTTCTCACTTTGATTTAAGGCAAGAAATTTTTATGCTTAAAATTCTTTTACTTTCAATTATTGACTAGCCTGAGAAATAACAACAAGTGATGAGTGAGAAAACAGTGTCACTGAAAAGTTAGAGATAACATTATGTAGCTGCAGGCAAAATTAATTCATTTTGACACTTTCATTCAGGTGGGATCACATATACACTCGCTCTGCTACTTGATGTGTGCACATATGCCCCTGTGTTTTTATTCAGACATGAGCACACAGAGGTTGATGTTCAAAACTGAGCATGGAAAATTTGTTGGGAAGTGATCATTTGTCAAAATCCCCATCTTGAAAAAGAAGATAACAAACAAATACTGTATCAGTAACATCAGCAAGGGTGTCACAGAGAAACTCTTAAAGTGCTGTTACATACAAACAGTCCCCTTCCATAACCTCTCATTACAAACAGGTAGACAGGGTTATTAAATTCTTGTACTGCAGGACTATGGCAAAGCTAGCTCATGACATGCTTCCAACTGCAGCCATTCTTCCTCCTGCAAGAACCTTCTGACTGAGGACCAGCACCTGAATGACTGTGACATTGTTTGCACTTTTGGACACTTTGTCCCATGTCTAATTCCCTGTAAGAGTCCTAAGGCATGTGCCTCTAGAGAAACACAGTGCCTTCTAGGCTAGAAGATGGTCATCTATAACAGTATCCCCAGATATCTGTATTGCTGGAGAGTTAGGAGACTTTTTGGCTTAGGAAGTGCCCAGAACTCAGAGGCTCCTACTGGCTGCAGTAAGGTAGGACCAAGACAGTCTTATGAACACAAGTCTTCTCTGCTGTTACTTGCTGTTTTCCTACATGGAGGTTTAGAAATAGAAATCTCACATGACAAGACAAAAGATACTAAGTCAAAAGAGAAAAATAATATTGGAACATGAAGGAGGCAGAAGTAAGATATGTTTCTTGAGTATTAGGAACTGTGGTCTGCCCTAAGACTTGTCTGTTCAGAAAAAGCCCAGGTTACATCCTTTGAAAAATGGTCAGTGGTCACCCAAGATGATACCCACTATTTCACCAAAGTCACCCCAGAGATTCTGCAGCAATATTGCTTCTGTCACCTTGCTCAAGAGTTTCTCTTAGTACCTACCTGAAACTTGACCTTCCTCCTCAAAGAAAAATCCCGCCTGCTGCTCATAAATGCTGCCATCTTCTGCAACCTATTTCTTCACTTCTGCTCTTCCCTTAAAGGCCACCTACCCCAGCTCTATATTCCTTTGGCTGTAAAACATTGTCTCTCACACATTCTTCCTGCTCTTGACATTCAGACATGATGCTGAGTTTCTTAACTGCTTGGTCTGCACCAGCTGGTGTGAAGGCAGCAGCTCACATTGACACTCCCAAACCAGGTGACTCAAATACTGCTCACACCATAGCCATGGCAGTGCTCACCAACTGCTTGTGTCTGTCTGACTCAGTAGCTGCAACCCATGCTGAACAACCCAGGCAGGCCTAGAGCTGGCAGGGATCTATCTTCATGCATCTCCCTTAGGCTAGCACACAGTAATTTGTGCCTGCAGTACTCAGGGATGTTATGGCATTGAGGCAACACAGGATTTTGCTGTATGCATGTTTCTATACTAAGTCCCAAACCCAATCCAGCTGGGACACCCAGTCACTTCTAGGTAGTTACAGCTTTTTTCCCCACTTTATTCTAAAAATGAATGACAGGCATGAAACCTTTTTTGATTCTTCATGGAGCTGAGAACATATGCTGCAGATGCAGACCTGGAACGTGGTTGCTCTGGTTCCCACTTGCATTCAAAGAGCTTGCAGCATGTACTGGCCTCCCCATCAGACGAAACTGAACCCCTTGCCTACAGCATCCCCACTCAGTTTGTGGCCAAGGCCGGTTACCTGCTATCAGAGGCTGGCTGCTGGACTGCCCAAAGTGGGCACCATGATGAAGGAAGGCACTGTAGCAAGGCGTGGACGCATCGTCTGAAAGGGCCATGTGGAAGGGCTGAAGATCAGCCTGCCCAGAGCCGACCGGCGTGGTGGGGGTGAAAGGGGTGAGAGAGGCTCCATGAGGCTCTTGCTTTATACTGAGGGGAGAGGAGAGGTTTTCTGTGGTAGGGTAAGGGATGGACACAGACAGACAAAGGGAAGAGGGGAAGGAAGAGGAGGGTGGGGAAGGGAGGAGAGGAAGAACAAAATGGGTAAATGAAAATGGAGTGGTTAAAATCTACAGGGAAATTAATTTTAAAACAAAAATAAAAATAAAAAGGCTAGGAGTAGATCAGAAGAGCCAGTGCTGAGACAACATCAGTAAATGTGCCTGGGGGCTAGGCTCGGACTGCAAGAAAGCCTCTGCGGGGCAGCAGGAGATGAGGGGAATGGAGTGCAGTGGCAGAGGGGAGGAATGGGAGGCAGGAAGAGGACAGGTGAGGGAGGGAACATGCAGGAGAGGGAGGACAGGAACAAGCATAGGATTGGGAAGAAGAATGCTCTGAAGCTTTTGTGCTCCCTTTCCTGCTGCTTTTTCTTGCTGGCCAAGGGCGTGTGAAGATGCTACACTTACACACTTTGGCCCAAGGAATTGCACCACTTTTTCTCTTCAAGCCCAAGGTAACCTTCCTCAGGAGAGTACCCTTGCTATAAGCATCTATTAAACAGATTGCTGGGTGTAATGGCCAAAACTTCTCTAGCCAAATTTCATAAAAGACAAAAATGGTATAGGTGGAGTTTGAAGTTAGAATACAAATGGGACTTTGCAATTAATAGGTGGATAGACAGATGGATCAATCAATTGATCTTGTTCACAGTGGCACATTTTGGAGATTTAACCATAAAAGCAGTCAGGGCTGACTCTGTTCCCAGAGTGTAGTTTTCCCAGATAGATACCGTGACAGAGAGACATAATGGAAGACAGGAAATGTGGGGGACTTATAAAAGGTCTAATTTTCGTTGCTGTTTGCATTGGGCCTCCATTTCTGAGGTGCAGATTTTCATAGGCACAATAGATTCAGCTTTGACACTGCTCCTAACTTGGCTGCCAAGCAGGATGTTTTGGAACTGGAGAACTCTGTGACCTACAGCATGGGTACTCCAGAACCCCCCATTGGGTCAGCATCAGTAGAGTCCTGCATTTGGACTCGTGAAAGCGAAGCACGGACGATGTGATCAGATCCAGCCCAAACTATCTAGCAAACCATCTATCCTCAGGTAAACAAATTCAAGCCAATAAATGAAAACCATCTCTCTGCTGTGATGGCAACTATTGCCAATGGCCTATGAAATAAGTTAATTCTGGTGGTTTTGATTTATACAGAGAAATAGAAATGTGACATATAATTAGGTCATAAATCTGACTTCATTAATGTAGAACTGGCTTAATTAACTTTAGGCACCTTGTTTCAAGGCTGTAGTGCTCACCTAGACAGAAAAGGGCTGGACAATTCCTCTCTGTGAATGCTGTTTATCCTGAGATATTTGTTTCCTAAAGATTTGCTGCCTGGCAAAAATGATAGTTTGCCTTCTATGTTCTCCTCCAAGTACTTCTAACATGGGTGACCAGCAAAGGTCTCTCATCACCAAGACTTCTTTGCAGCAAAGACATATGCTCATTTCAATTAATTGGGAAGGATCAGTCTTGGTCAAAGGGATACACTTAATTTAGTTTAGTAAGTGAAGTCACTGGTATGCTAAGTGAGGATTGTAATTTCTTTTCCCTTTTGCTAGGAAGCTCTGTTTGGCAAGGACGTTTTGTGGAAGATATGGGGAATGGAAGTTGGAGTATCTGGATTTTGTTTTATAGTTAATTAAAGTCCCTAGAGTAGCCAGCTTCTGCTTTTTACAGCTATACACTGTCCTACTATCCCACTAGTGAGCCTTCATGTGCCAGAGCCAGTCTCTGTAGATCAAGAACCCCTCCAAGCTATTTTTCTCCTGCATCCTCTGTCATCAGATGGCAAGGAATGCACAGATTTACTTTCAGACCAAACAGGCAGTCACCACCAGCATTCTTTATCCAAATAATGTTGATACAAGATAACTTGGATGAATAGACCTATCTGCAGGCAGAGGGCCAAATGCTCCCTGGGCTTTTCACAGGCTGTGAGTGAAGTGATATTTTTCAAGGAAGCCATTTGACAGTGATACGTAAATAAACTAGGGACGCTTCGGTCCTGGGCATTTTCCATATTCCTTTTTCAACTCTCTTTATTATACAAGACACAGCAGGTGTGGAGAGCTGCTGAGGAGGAAAGGGCAGAGAATAAGGTGGGCATGGAAGCGTGGGTGGGCAGAAGCAAGAGATGCTATGGGCAGGGGTTAATCCTGTTTGCACAGCCCCCAGGCACGTTGGGTTTCCTAGTCCCTCCCCTGCTTTATTTCTCTTTTAAAGCATGGAATTTTCAGCTATAATCCTCCCTAAACCGCAGCATTTTTCAGGCTCTCTGTGTAAGTGAAACCATAATCTCTGGTAAAACAGACTGCTTAAGCTGCTGTAGCATTAGGCCAATCTGATCCAGCCCCTGGATTTCCGCTCTGCCCAGCCACCACAGAGAGGATTTCAGCCTGAAAGACTGTGTAAAGCCCTTGCAATGGGAACAACAGTGCTAGGCCTTGCCTTGCAAAGCTGGGAAGGGTTAAGGGACCAGGAGCTATTTGTCCCAATGTTGTGAGGCTGTTAAAACCCCTGTCAGACTCACAGTGGAGATGAGCCCAGCCCTCTCTTGAACACATCAAGGCTTATGAAGAAAAATTCCTCGCACCTTCCAGAGGCATCACCACTTACTCAGTGTGTGAGGGGATAAAGAAGTCAACAGTAACATGGCAAAGAGACTTGAACACAATAATGCTAAACACTCTTCTCTCTAAGAATAGTGGAAAGGAGGCGAGGATAAGGTCAGACAGCGAATGATTGCACAACCAAAACTCAGACTTTTATGTGTCTATTTATCTGTCTGTCTATCTTTCCCTCTACACTTTGCAACTGCACAGACATAATTTATATCCCATGTATCTTTACTGATGGATGGCATTTACCATTCTTTACTCCTTTGTTGTCCAACTCTCCACTGACTAAAAGTACCTGAATTCTGTCTCTGGTATAACTCCTGCCACTGCTTTGCTGGAATAATTGCCCCAGCAGTGAATTATAGCTCCAAAGCATGTCACTGTATACGAAATCAACTGATTGATCTATCTATCCACCTGTGAATGGCACAGTCCCATTTTTCATTTTAACCACCTCAAACTTCAGCTGCATCTTTTATGTTTTCAATTTTGATTTTCTCCATTCTCTGATTCTTTCATATTTGTGATGGAGAACTTGCCCCTGCCTATCCTAAGTCCCAGCAAGCCAGCAAGCCAGCAAGCTGTGCAGCAATGTCATTTTGGCTTGTCTATGTTTTGTTGGGAGTGTTCCTAAGTAAGGCTCCTTCAGCAAATCTCAAGGTATATCTTGCTCCTAAGACTGGAACACCAACCTGTAACCAAATGGTGGGGGAGTGGAATGAGTTTGCAACCCCTTTCCAAACCAGCAGAAATCTATTCCTGCCTCAGTCTCCTTTTTTCTTCTAAAAGGCAAACAGTATCCTTGTTTATAGGTGGCAAAAAAAAATACCACCCACTGTCATGGTTGGGGGAAACTTGAAGGTCAGCAAGGTGAGGATGCTGCTGGAAATGTAGCAGAGGACAACATTTTGTGAATCACCTACTCCTCTCTTTCTGACTGTACTTTCTGAGTTACAGTTGTTTTTCTTCCATTCTAACCCTCTCCTCTGTTATTTTGGCAGAGAGCAAGAACTGGTGATCTCTAGCTTAAATTCCTGCTGCAAATGAAGGGATTTTGGCCAGACAGAGTGAGAGGAAGATTCACAGCCTTGGGTACCTACAGAGACACATCTCAGCTTTTATCCTGCTCTCTCCTGCTGAAGGAAAGGGAAACAAGGGTGGGGAGAGGTGTTGGTTGCAGGACTAGATAAGCTGCTTGTTTTTCATTGCTGTCTTCCTGGAGGATAAACTCTCTGCATCCAGTGCTCCTTTTCTTTATAGTACACAAAGAACACCAAGATGGCACATCCATGCATGAGGGCTGGCTTTTACATACTCACTCAACACTGCTTACCATCTTGACAATGTTTCCTGTTCTTTGTCTTCTCCTGAGGTCTCTATCAAATATTTGTATGACCTCAGTGCCCCACCCTTTACAACACATATCCTTACAGCATTGCTTAGGGATCACTCTTTTAGCTGTGAGGAACTGAGCCCAGAGAAGAATACTCAAGTTTGTGTAGGAACCCTGTGCCAAAACTGAATCTTATCTCAGGTGTTTTGAATTCTATCCTTGTACCCACCTTTGAAGCATCTTTTTCTGCATTTATGTTCTCTATTCCTTAGAAAAGTTTCATTGTGGTAAACAGAATGGGTCCTCGGAACTCATGGACTGATCAGTTTACACTATAGGCAGTGGAGTTACATCACCTTCTCCCATATGAGAATCTTGCCTCCAATTCCAAAAGCCATACAAAAGACCAGAGAGGACTCACAGCATATTGTTTGCTTTTGCTTACTGTCACATCAGAAGAACCATTTTTTCTATTCTTAGTTTCCTAGGTTTTCTGTTGCAAGAGCATTTTGCAAGTTGTACTGAAAATAAATACTGTCCTGGGGTTTTTCTCTTCTCTGATCATGACAGATCTTTGCTAGAAGAACTTATAGGTGTGCCAAGATTACCCTGCTTCTCATTATATCTTTCTTATCTTCCTACTGACAGGAGAGTGAGCCTTGTGTGTTCAGGTTTATTTTCTGTTTCTGCACACATTTATCCATGCTCTTAGCCCATTACATTGTTGAGTACATGTTTAAAGAAACAACCTTGGACTGCTTTCTCCTAAGAATCAAAACTGTTGTAACATCACATCTCATGTTAAATTTTGTAATCTATTTGACCTATATTTTAAATTAAACTGGATGTTATAAATCTAGATTTTATGTCTCATTTGATAAACTGCTGCTTTCCAAGTAAACTGACCTGCTAACTCTGTATTATGCTACTTTGAAGAGAAAGTTTTATACTCTTCATATAGAGTAAAACAGGGAGCTTCCAGTAGACTTGTGATCTGGACTTACTCTTTGAAGCTACTGGAATACTGATTAATCACTTGAGAACTCCACCGAAGTCTACTTCATGTGGCTCTCAGTACATCTGTTTAAAGATGGAGCTGAAGAAGGAAGATATGCTTTGGAGTCCTGGGTGGAGGGGAGAAAGATGTGCACACAACTTGTGCATTTGACAAACAGAGTTCAGTGGAGCTTATATTGTCCCCTTTCTATGGTCAATTAATTTTGGATTTGGCAAGTTCTGCCTGTCTTGAAATGTCGCATGTGCTTATTCCTTGTTGTTTTGTGACTTGGGTGTTACCTCTTAAACAAGATACTTTTGAAATATATGCAATGCAATTAGAACCTGTCAGTTTTTCACACAGTCCTCATTATAGGTAACTCCAAAGTTTCATCACAATGGTATTTTACTGATCACAAAATAGAATAGATGTTCCTTGGTAGCCCACAGCAATTGTAAACTTAAAAAGATGGGACAAAGATTACTCTAAGCTCTCAATTTCTCTGAAAGACTGGAGTGGGCAATTTTGGTTACACAAAAAGTGGGCCTGATTAAATCCAGTACAGCTGACGGACACCAAAAGTTAATGTCTGCTTAACTCAGGTATAAAGCACAGTCTTTGCTATACTGGGCAAATGTCTACATTGTAAGAATTTTTATCAAAATCATACTCATTGACTCCTTCATTTAACCTCAGAAGAAAAGGCAAAACTTGAATTGCTGGAACAATATAATACAATTATTTTCTCTAAAAAAAAGCCCCTTTTGTCCAGCAGCATAGAGCAATGCTGTCCTTTTGCTGAAGAAAATTTGACTGGGAATGCCAATTCACTGCTATTGTCTTTATATGACATTATTTTCATTCACTGCTATTGTTCACTGAAATGCTAATTTAAGGAAAACAAAGATATTATTTCTTTTGGACCCATCCATTTTTGTGTTCTTCAGTTGAATATGCCTTTAAAGCCCACCAGCTGCTTTCTCTGGCATCATAAAGTTACTGCCAGTGAAAATTCCACTGAATGCATATAAATAGTTTATGTGATTCCTTCCCCTCCACCCCATTCCTGTCTGTTTCAGGGATCATTCATCTGACCATCTATCACTCTCAGCCATTTGGTCCCAGAGAAGAATAGCAACACCTTTTGTTTTTACAAATTCCTTGACTAGATAAGAAGATATTATCTCTTCTTAAGGAGGGGAAACAGTTGATTAAAATTGGAGGTCCTGTAACTTCTGCTTTTGCCAGTTCCTCATCTTAAATATGAGAGGCTTCCTCACAGACAATACTACCTTCACTTTAGTGAGGCAGAATAGTAACAACCTTGTAGCAGAGGCATGAATGATTATGATATTCCGTTTCCACAGCATTGGAGCATCCAGAGCTGTGCCCAAGAGTTTGTTTGTTTGTTTGACTGCTGGTGACTGCAGCCATGCTGCTGGGCTGCTGAGCCTGTGGGATCTGCCATCACCAAAGCCAACCTGGGCCCTCCAGCAGTTTGCTAAACAGGGTTTTTTTAGTCATATTAGTCAAGCCCTGGCCAGGGCCATTGCTTGCTGGTATCAGAGGCTAAAGTAGACTGGAGTAAGACAGGAATTTTTCACCAGTACAAACAAGGAAAAGGGGAAGTATTTCCTTCCCCTCTCACTGTAACATTATAAGTACAACTGAATGTCATGGTCAGTTTTAGTCATGATTTAAAACAGCAAGCTGGATCAACTTGTTTTACATTTCTACTGTGAGGCTGTTTTCTACAAGCTTGAATTTTATGAGAGGTAACAAATACTTAGACAAATATGAAATTCACCGTAAACATAGTTATTTCAGTTTTTGCTAAGTAGATGGACTGCATCATGTGAACATTTATTTAAGCAATTATGTTGTTTAATATAATTTGTCTTCACGTGTTATTACATGGCAAAATAGTGAACGATGAGTCCATATTATTATTTTATTAGATTATTAACTTTTTACTTGTTATCTGTGTCAAGTTATATTTGGATGGAAATTAGAATTAAATTAAAAACAGTATTTGTAATTATTCATGCTAATTAAATAAAATGACCATAAGTTCCCTGACTTCCTAAATATATTAGAAGAAGCAAGCTTTTCTAAGAAGGTTTTGCATTAAAAATTATTTATTGACTGGAGGAAAGGATAGCTATAAAGAGGAATTTGGACTGGTTTAAGAACCCTATATTAAAGCTAATAGATTTCATCCTCTCCTATGAACTCTAATTCACTTAATTTGAGGGAAACAAATGTTCCAGCTTTTTCAAATCCTAGTTTGTTTCTTCATTTTAAATGGCCAAGTTATTGAACGGAACAAAATTCTCTTTGGTTCATTTGCTAATCTGAAATGAAGGAAATTGTGTCTTTTCACTTTGCAGGAGGCTAAAATTCTCAAAGGATTGTTTAGCATTTCAGAAAATTTTTCCTAGTGTCTAGCCAGAGATTTATCCATGATTAGCATCACAGCTTTCCTGAAAACTTTCATAGAAATCAGATGCTGTTTGAGTGTTACTTTTTTAACGTTTTTCAAGTATAGCAAGTATTCTTTTTCGTCAGTAGCTCCAACTTTTTTTTTGCATGCATTCATGGACGAATTTAAAAAAAAAAATGAAAAAAATTTGATCCTACACCAGAGAGGGGAGATCTCAAGGAAAGTAAAATCCATGAACTTTTTGTTTTTGTGGTGCCTTTGTTCAATACATCATGAGTTGTCATCAGGATTTCTCACCCTGGATGACATTTGTTGCTTTAGGGGAAAAAATATTTCCCAGTGAGAAGGAAACATTTTCCATGTAGGACATGATAGCTGTTTTGATGGGTGGTGATGACTTTAAAAGTTCTCTATTCCTGTTAATAGGTGCTAACTGTAGCAGAGCACACATAAACTTCCTCACAGGAAGAGAAGGAGACACATATTCCCATTTCAGTCACAGTAGAAGTTCCTGAAGTGATCTTTTTTCATCTTGTCTTTTACCTTTTCTTTTTCTTTGTACATCTCATGGATTATAGTGGGCTGGCAAACAAGGTCTAACAGTTAAAACTGTTTATTAAGGGATTCAATTAAGGGAAAATTTTCTTCACCTTTGCTGTCAATTTATGATCCATCCAGTAGGTAAATCCTCCCTTTAGTAGTTTGTTAACAAGTTTCAAGCCATACATGGAGAGTCCATTGGGCTCTAGTACTGCCTCTCTGTTGGGCAACTCCTGGGCTAGATAATTGGGTTAGAAAGGGCCCTGTTCCCAAACTATTAACCTAAGTTCCCAGAACTCATAACTTGCTTTGAAGACATCTCACTTCTTTGCATGACTGTTCCAACAGCTGTGACTTCCGGTGGTGCTTAAAGATGGATCTTAACCTTTGTTCTCTTCTTGATTCAAGGCTTCTGTGAACATCCTTGTGCTTTTAAAATACTCCTATTGCTAGTGCCAAAATCTTCTCCACTCACCTCTTGGCTATTCCGTTCTTACCTACCTACTCAGTACCTTTCAAACTCAAAGATCCATGGAAACAAGTGAATAAAAGAAAGCTATTGAGATTTTCTGTGTTCACCTAGCCCTGTACAGATTTATACTCATCTACTTTGACTGTTGGCCTTCAATAGAAATGATTGAAGTGGAACAACTCTAAACAACAAATTCTCATAACAGTGTTCAACTGCACATACTTGCCTTATCATGGTATGTTTGAGCTTGGATCTTTGCTTCTAGGAATTCTGATTGATGTCCAAAGATATTGTCCAAGAAACTGGAAGGCATCTACACCAATCCAGCTATGAGTGCCATGCAACATCAAGGCAAGATGTTGCTCACCTGCTGGTCTGTGTGTGCAGAAAGAGGTGAGGTGGTGTTCTCAAGCAACTCTTAAGAGCTCTCTCTCTCTGAATCTTCACAAGGAAGTTGAAAATTTCTGCACTGTCTGTTCCATATGAAGGACAGCAGGGTATGTATCCTAGCTAGTCAGGAGCCAGACAGAAGGATGTTCTCTTAAGTCTTCAGAAAGGACAAGGATCTGGTATCATACAGCTGTGGTTTGGAAAGGCCTAGCCATACTTATTTCTGTCTGGGAAGACTAAGCTGGGGAGACTTGCTTGTAGACTGAAACTCTAAGTCTCACATTGTGAAGTGACTCCACACAGAATTTGTACCCTGAAGGGATAGATTAGTTTCACATTTGTTTCAGGTATCACCTGAATTCACAGACTGCCCTGGGACAAAAGTATGAGGAATTTCAAGGATGATACCATAGAGCAAAAGAGGCAGGCAGCAATTCAGTACTCTCTATTACTGCTATATCCCTCCCTGGGAGCAGGACCTGGGTGATACCAAAGAAATCTGCTTGCCTCTTCCTTAATTTCCTAGCTGGGGTAGATCAGGAGGCAGCACTGAGTTCTCACCTCTCTGGTCCTTCCTGAAAGCATTGCCCAGCCCCATTACAAACATATCATGAATCATTCATCTTTAATAGATTATGCAAATTGAGAACATCAGATCAATGAAGATCAATACCTGCAACCATTTAATTGCCAGCAAAAACATTTTAAGAATGAGCATTATCTGAAGTCTTTTCTTGGGTAATGGCACCATTAATCCAAACATTGGATCCTGGCCTAAGTGTACAGGAAAAATTCTCTGCCCCCTTCCCCTGATGCCTTTCAGGGTGTTGAGGGGCTTTTTCTTCCCCTTTTCATTTCCAGTTTCTGAGTTTCTCCATCATTACCACCAGTGAACAGCTCCCAGTGCTAATAGTTCTGCTTTTGTTACTCTGCACTGATTGAAATGTCGCATACAGATTGAGATGTTAGTGCTAAGTTGCCACCTGGGAATGTCAAGCTGGGTCTGAAATGAACTTTTCTCACTCTTGAATCCAGATGGATCAGATGGGGATGTTCTCAAGCTGAGCTGGGAGTGTGGCAGGGAACAGAGTAGGGGTAGTACAGGGTGGGAGGGACATGAAGAAAATTTTTTTCCTCAGCCTGTAGTCTCTTCTGTGAGACCAAATCTGTCTCCTGCTGTGCCCTTGTGAGAGTCATGTCCAAGGCTTGTGCAGTGTCCCAGCCTTCAGGAAGCCTCCTCTCACATTAACAGGCTGGAATACACCATCTTCACTTAGCCAGAAGGACTAAAAAGAACTATTTTCATGGCCTCTTTGAATCTTAAACTCTGATTGTAGACATGTCACCTTTACATTTAGCTGTGAGGATTTGTCTTGCTCTCCTACTGGCTTTGTCTCTCAAAGACAAGAAGATATTTCCTGTAAGAGATGTGGATCTGCTAAGCAGTAGGTGAGTTTTGCAAATGCAAAGAAAGGTAGAACACTTTTGCCATAGCTAAGCCATTCTTTTTTCTGGTTGGCTAAGAAACTGCATGGCTACAAGGATTCTGAACCAAGCCTGATAACTGTAAAAGCCATGATAAAGGTCTAGGATGTCATGATTTCTAGACACTTTCTGAATAATATAGTTCATCCTCTGTGTTTGAATTAACCATTACTAATCCTGCCTGGTCCCAAAGTGCTTGGTAGCCAAAAGTTGCATGCAACAATATGCCTTTGCTCAGTGTTGGCTGAACAAGAAATGACTGCCTGCCTCAGCCATGGGCTGCTTTGATATTGGAGGCTATTAGCTGGGCTTCTGCAAAAAAAAATTGAGATACAAACTCCAGTGCTCTTGATTCTGTGCCATCAGTGGACAACTTTTTGGTCAAGGGGCAAGGAGCTTCCTCCCTTGTTAATGGGACTTAGAGCTCTTTGTCAGGAGTTGTTGCACTATTTGGTGCAGCATTCGTTGTTGGAGTTTGGAAAGGACGAGGCAGGACAGGTCCGGGGTCACCATGCAAGAATTCTCTTTATTCTAATTTCTGACTTCATTTATATACACTGTACATATGTGGCCAATTATTGGCCAAAGCAGGTCATCCCATCACTCAGATTGGTGACCATTCCAGTCACTCAAATGTTTCTCTCATAGTAAAAGAATGTAAACATTTTCTTATTTACATGAAAAGTGTGGGAACTCTCTCTAAGTTCTAAAAAACATCAGAAGGCTTTAGCTTTAATATCAGAATGCAAGTTTAAGACATGCAAAAGCAGAGTGACATTGAGTTGTTTCTCAACTTCTGCCATGAGGCTTCTAGAGGGGCTAGAAAAGTTGTTGAGAAAGGGGGATATATCAAACAGCGTCAAGTCATTTGAGCCTTGCAACCACTTTAGCTACCCAGGAGGAGATGTGCAAGTCTGGTAGCTGTGTAAGCAGCCACCAATTGCAACCAAAGCCTTGAGAAGAAGGGCTGTGGTACCAGAACACTTCCTTACATCTCTAGACACACACAGGACAGGCAGTCTAACACCAGTATCAGGACAGTGTGGGAGTGACCTGTGGCCCCAGGCCAACTTGTTCCACTCAGGTTCTGCACATGCCACCAGCAAAAAGGAAGTTTCAGTGAAGCATCTGCTACAGAGATTGCCTCCTATTTCTCTGCATCCTTTGTTTGCTTTTGTATCCTTGCTCACAGTTTCTGCTCTCCCAGACACACCTGAGTTTCATGTGCCCACATATGAGGACAGGCTGTGAACAAATTTTTTTTTGCCAGCTTTCCTAAGAGACTCATGGGCTTAAGGAGGAGGGAGTTTAGCAGTTGCAGTTCAGCAGATCTCAGTATTTAATTTGCAAATGCCCCTTCCAAATGCTAGGGCTGAATAAAACTTAAACTATTATTTCTCCAAAAGAAAACCAAGTAGAGATCATGGGTAAGCCATGACCCTGTTTTCTCAGATAAAAAGGAAAAAATCACAGTGCATATTTGGACATACTTGTCCTCCACCAATATCCAACCTTAAGCCCCATCTGGGCACACAAGTTTGTGATTCACATTTGGGTTTGCCTGTCTTAGAGTCACACCTGGACACATTAAATGTACCCAAAACTGCCAACACTCTGAATTTCAAACCTCTATTAAACCTTTATGCTCTCCACAGTCTTTCTGTCTCTTTCCTTGTTTGCCACAGAGGGGTATCTTGCATTAGCAGAAAAAGCAGAAGCTAATGGTGATGAAGGAAATAAATAAAAAGCTTGGTTCTGCTGTTTGGTCAGGCAGCTTACCGGTCACCACAGGGTACGTCTGGGGTCCTGACACATTTGTCCCCAGGTCTGGGTTAGCAGAGGTGGATAGACTTGATTTGACTTCATCGAGACCAGGGGTCAGAGCTGGGAGGGAGTACTCATTACCCTGGGGAAGAGAGGAGAAAGACAGCTCGCTATTGATGCGATGGGAGAAAGGGAAGGGTGTACAGATGGGGGGGAGGAAGAGGAGAGATGCAAACCCCTGCACAGATGGAAGAGGAGGAGGAGGAGGAAATGGAGAAGATAAAGTGACAAGAGGGTTGAGGAGGATGGGGGTGGGGATCCTAGGATGAACTATCCCACCTGCCTGCTTGATGCTGTGAAAGGGAAGAGAGCTGAGGGATCTGGCCTGTTATCTGTGCTATGGCTGAGCCTTCATTTGATGCTGTGGGGATGTGGATGGCTGTCTGTGCCAGCCCAGGGGAAAAGAAAGGGGAAATCCACGTCCCCTCCTCTTGGCTGAGTGGAGGTGGGAGGTGTTTGCCCTGGTGACAAGGACAGCTGGGGCATAACACTACAATGACATGACTAGGACAGGCAGGCTGTAGGAAGCAGCCAGTGTTGGCCCACTGTCACCAGGGTCTCTGCTTGGGTCGCCTGCCTCCCCTCCACTGTTACCTCTGTCCTAGCTTTTAAAAACAAAGAAGCCTCATCCCCTGCCTCTGTCACTCTGTGCATTGGGGTATGAAATTGGGGAGGGGGGAGCCACATGGCTAACAGAAGGGTGGGAGGGGGAGAGCCATTGAATCTGAAAGGGTGTCCTGTCCGAAAGGCTCTGGTAATTGCCTTTTTATTGTGGCAGCCTCCAGACCAGACGCGGGAGCTGGAGAAACCAGGAAGGCTACAAAACAGCAGGAAAAGTTGCTCTGATTAATATTACGTTAAATTAAAACTGATTTTCTGCTCTTTCTCCTCCGTTTTTTTCCATGCACTTCCCCAACCCCCTCCCCACATCTTCCCCTCCTCCAGCAGGTTCAACGCATGCTGCCCCCTCCCTGCCCCTGTCCCTGCTTGCCTAGGACTGCCTAGTCATTTCCAATTCCTTCTTGTATTGATCTTCCTGTAGAAATCAGTTTTGTAATTAGCTGCAAATTAGGCCTTCTACTGGGGGTGAGCCTGCCCCCTGATTTATCACCAGAGTAATTCGCTGTGATCGGAGAGAAATTAAAATGAACTCAATTAGGCTTTGGATTTGCTTTATGGGCCCTGCTCAGAGTTTCAGGGGGAAAAATGACTGTGCTGGTGCTTAATAGTCTAATGAAAGTAAATAAAGGTTATTCATTGTAATAAACCCAGGGACTCTGGGATGAAGGGAGTCCACAGCCAGCCTCTCCTTCTCTTCCTTTGTTGGTTTATGGCTTGGGGCGGTTTAAAAAGACTTTTGATTTTCATTTTATTAAGACAAACAGCTTTTGGGATAAAAGGCCGGGAGAGCGGGGGAGTAAAGGAAAGGTGGGCAGAGCTGTGGAAGTGTGGAAAACTATGTTGGAGATTGGAGTCAAGCCTTAGCTTTGGGCCATGAAGGAAAATGATCTATTAAAAGCCAGCCCTGTGGCTCGCTGGTCACCAGTGTGATCTCAGGGTGCAGGTGTTCCTGTGCAGTGCTGCCTGCCAGTGAACATGGATGAGGGCGTAGGCATGTTCATGGCAAGAACAGGCTGGCGTACAGGCAGGTGTGTGTGCAGAGGGAAAAGTGGTCATGGGGAGGTAGGAAGAGCACAGTGTGCATGTATGTGGCAAGTTCACAAGAGGAGGCAAAGCTTGAGAATACAGGAGCATCAGCACAGTGATACAGTTACAGCTAGACAGGCCTGTAAAAGGTACGTGCAATAACAGGTCAGTGGCAGAACAAGGGAGGGAGAGGGGGAGAGGGATTTTGGTGAGGGAATCTCCCTGCTATCATCCTCTCAGTGCCTGTGGGTTCCCATTACCAGGCCAAGCCCTCACCTGCTCAGATTTGATGTGCTCTGATGTTTGAAAGACGTCAGGGTAAGAAGGACGCTCAAAAACTCGATCTAAAGCTTCCAGCTGCTGCTGGGTGAAAGTGTCGCCACGAAGGTGCTTCCGCAAACTGTCCACGCTGCTCTGGGAATCTCCATTGGGAACTGAGCCCTCGGATACATCTGCAGGGCACAGACAGAGAAAACAGGGAGTTAGCACCACCCTGGCTTGGATCAGTAATGGATGCAGGACAAGGACAGAGTGGGAAAAAGGGAAGCTCTGTGCCTCCACCCACACAGCTGGGCCAGCCTTGAGCGAAGAGGAGGCTGCAGGGGTCCAAGAGAAGCCCCCTCCTCTCTGATGGAGTGGCCAGGCTGCTCCAGTGGGTTCTGTGGGATTCTCCTGCCCAGGATAAGTGAGGCTGTGGAGAATGATGCTTAGCTCAAAGATGAGTTTCGGTTCCGCTGATTTTCAGTGTTAAAAATTGCCAAATCTCCACTGCTGAGCATAAAATGGGAGCAAAGCACAGCGATTAGCATCGCTAGAAGACCACTGGAGAGGCAGTCCAGAGAGAAACAAGAGTGCTGAGGATGGGCTGTACTGGAGAGGACTGAGGGAGCCTGCAATGGGAAAAAGGCTGTCACTGTTTGGAGGGGTGCCAGTTTCTGTTGTAACTCCCCAGTCCTATGAGCAGCTATCACTGTTATAATTTCCTTTTCATCTGATCATATCCTAGATGAGTCTTTCATTCCCCTTAGATAACAAGGAAATCTGGTTTCTGACTCCATATTTCACCAGAGACAAATCTCTCCCTGTGGGACAACTGTCCCATCCAACATATGTTGATTTCTATCCCATTCACCTGTGTGTAGCTTGTGATTTATCATGACCCATATCTCTTTTGTAAAACTTGCTCCAAAATGAGATGAATCTTCATCTCTGCCAGTCTCCCTTCTTGCCCAAAATGAATTATTATAGTACAAAACCTAGTCCTACTCAGTGGGAATCAGCCTTCCTGGTGTTACTTTGTTCTTACTAGGAATACACCTGCCTTCTGGTAGAAGCTTCCCTAGAAGTGCATCTCTGTCCCTACAACAACCCTCTGACAGTACAATCTCACAGCAGTGCCTCCTGCCATGCTCCAGGGTGTCTCTATTTCTGTTGTGCCATCCCATGTCTCTTACAGCCCACTCATCCCCTCTGCTGTGAGTCCACTACAAATGCCCTGCCCCATCCAAAGTGATTTTTTTTCCTGTGATAAACCATCTGATCACTTATCTGGGTTTGGGTTTGGTTTGGTTTTTTTCCCCCTGTTATCCCCCAGCTCAAATGAGGTGCATTTTTCTGTGTTATAACACCTTTTTTTCTCGAGTGAGTGTCCTCCTATTAGCATTTGTCATATCCAAGGTGAGTCTGTCTGTTATAACCTCCTGTCCCAGCTGAAGTGAATCTTCCCCTGTCATAATCCCTCATCACATCTGAGGCAAGTCTTCTCATTATAATCTCCTCCAACTGTGCTGAGTATCTTTCTGCTATCACATCTCAGCCTAACTTTGGTGTGCCTGGTTATAATATATATATATATATACCTCCATACTCTCCGTGCTGAATCTGTACCTACTGTGCGTCATCAGACACAAGCCTGACTGCCTTATCACCCTGACTAACCTAAGATCAGGTTCTCCCTCTTGTGCTGTAACTATCTTCCTGGTTTTTCACTAATATGCCTCATACTTAAGCCTTTCTTGGTGGCCTCTAGTCTCTGAATCTCAGAAACCTGCTGTCTGTCAAGAAACTGGTTGAGGGTTCTGTACAGACCTTTTCCTTCCTCCATGCAATTGTAAGGTGCTCATGGACACATGATGCTCCCAGGAGTCTGGAGTGACATTCACTGTGCAGCATCCAGAATAATGCCACTCTGCTGCTTCCTCTTTTAGCTCACAGATAGTGCCAAGATGGTATTTTCCTGGCACAGTTAATGCCCAACTGGTGGCCCAGAGTTATGACTGAGCCTGCTGCCTTCTGGCTATGAGATATATCCGTTTATAGGTGATTATACGATATGATATAATCAATAGTACATTATATACAGTAGCGTAGTACAGTACCACTCACAAGACCATAGAAAATATTACATATTGATTTGTCCCTGCCAGCAGCCTTCCCTCGAGCAGCCTCTTCTCTTTTTCTTTTCCACCCCAAGCCAGAGCAGGGCTCTTTAATGGCACTGATCCCTGGAGTTTTCTCCTCTCCCCAGGCTTATTTGCCCAAGAGAAAGTTATCAATTTAGTGAAATCTGGAGTTCATGACAGATTTGACTAAGAACACAAAACAAGGATCAGGCTTGATGGACCACGCACTGTGTGGGTTGGTACAGTTTTCATGTTTTAGGTGGACTGGGCTGTTTTGGCAGGGAGTGACTTTCAGGAGCACTAGAACTCTGGTCTTCTCTGCAGAAAGCTGGCACAAAACCTATGGGTCCAGGCTCAGAAAAAAAAAAAGTTTCTGTATCAGCCTCAAGCTGTCTGCAGCCTGTGAAGCTCATTGCCTTTGAGGATTTTCCCACATGTGTCAGTGTGTATGATTGTACACACCATGATGCTAGTACACATGGGTATTTTTGCAGTAGATAATTATTCTGTTATTCTTTAGATTCTGCATCACAGTTCATGGCTGACCAGGCATTTGTCTGTGGCTGCTGGTTTTGGCTGTACCTGGTTTTCAAGGATGGCAGCCCTATACTCTGCATCGTGTTTGGTGTGAGTGGATGGATGTACAGTAAAACTTTAACTGATAGTCATCAAACTAGATTTTACCCTTAGTGAGTTGCCATGAGTGGTTACACAGATTTGTTCACACATGCAGGGGTATTTGCAATTCTGTCTGCCTTCAGAGCCCTGTGCACATGTGTCTTCCGCGTGTGCACAGGCCATGCCTTTGTGTGAAGAAGCTGAAATCACAGCTTTCCCGAGTCGCTGTAAGAGCCTCTTTTCCTTCATTTATTCAGGGGCCCTTCAGATCTTGACAAATCTGTCACTCTAAATTTGCGAGAGATTATGGTGCTCTCTGCCTAGCACGGAGAGAGGTGATATATGATATCTGCTGCCCCTATTGATTGCCTGATCTGGTGGCAGAGGGCTGGCGAAATGAACTTGAAATGAACATCATGCCTCAACTCATTGTGCGTATAATACACTACTTAATCCCACATTTTTGAGCCGCTATGGAATTCAATTGATCAATCATGTCCCTCTGATAGTACTGTTTTAGGGGTTATTGCTGCTCTGCTCACTGACCTTTCTATTTATTTATTTATTTATGTCAGAGTGTGTGCGTGTGCACGAGCACACATAAGTGTGTATGTGTATTTGGGAAACCCAGGACCAGCTGATGAGAAAGGGTCTGTACAGTCTGTGGGAAATGAAAGACAAGGATGAAGGAAAGAGAAGGATAAAGAATGGGGTTAAATAAGAAATAAAAATGATCAAAGCAAGCAAATGGATAGAGAGGGGTGCAAAAGTTGTAAGGAGAAAGACAATGCTTTAGTTTAGGTGGAAATTCCTGGAGTGGAGAGGGAGGAAGGAGGGGGATAGGTCACTCTGCCCTAGCCTATGCTTTAAAATCTGCAAAAGAAAAGAAACTTTTGACAGAGGCCTGTAGGGTACCTCGAGGTGGATCTTGGCTTAACAGCTTGCAGTAATATTTGGCTTAATAATGGTAGGACGCATGAATCTCAAACTTTGCAGAGCAATTATATGAATTCTGCATATATATTTTACTTATGAAGCAGAGAAGGTTTCACTGAGGTGATCCTGAAAGACAGATTTGTATATCTTGTGTTGCTAATGTTGAGACATTCACAGTCACAGATTGTTTTATTTTCTTCAAAACCAAATGATTGCAAGTCCCCTGTGTTTGTCTTCTGGTGTCAAAATCTACAGAGGATGTGTTTTCATTTTTCCCCTGAAACTACAAGGGCTAGACACTTTTATCTGGTTTTAGATCAAAGTTGCAATTCTCATCTAAACGTATGACTCTGTAAGCTGCACTATCAGGGGAAGCTTCAAATAGTGTAATACACAAAGTATGAGAGCCGACAGCCATGTGGGTATAATCAAAGGTGGAAGAAAAGACCAGAGAGGACTTTGGGGAAGAGACAGAGTCCATCAAAGGGCTGTGGATGCTAGTGAAGAAAGAGCTTATGAGGAAAACCTGAATTGGGAAAGATTAGCAGATCCCATAAGGAATAGCACTGTGGTGGGCAACAGTCACTTCAGCTGATGAAGAACAGTGCCAGCAGTAAAAGCTTAAGGGACAGGGATTTGCCAAGAAAGCAGATATTGGAAGGGGTCCTGTTCAAGGGGGTAAAGGAAGGCTTTATCTGCAGGAAGAGTCTGAGGATGCCACCTGGGTAACTGTGATAACTGCACCCAATAGGAAGCAGCACCATCACCTTTCCCAGTTCCTTTGTAGTGGCAAGGGAAATCTCTCTCTTAAATCATAAAAATCTTAACAAACAGCTTGAGAGGCAAACCATGGCCTCAAGTCACTGTGTCCCTCACAAAGGCGCACATCCCTGTCAGTATGATCAGGCCTCTCCTGATATCTCTCCTCCGAGGGAAAGCCAAGGGAGTACATACAGTGAATATTCAGAGTAAACCCTCAACACAGGTGTCACAGAAATATTCTGACAATAACAAGGAAATGCTGTGCCAAACAACAACAGAGCAACCTTAACTACATCTGACACAGGGAATATGCTCATTAAATAATTCCAAAAACAAAGATACATTCTCAGGTTTGGAAGCCACAAGGACACCATAATGTACAAGTAGCACAAAGTAGCATAATTCATTACTTCCCTGGCTACAAGTGACAGACAGAACTCCTGCTCAGGCTGGGACAGGACCATCTCAACAAATAACTCAGAAATATTGCTGACATAGGAAGATCTTTGTGGCACAGAAACATCCAGGAAGGTCATGAGAAGCTGTGCAACTACCATCCAAACATGGAGATACTGCTCTCTTTTAGGGAAGGGGCTGTTATCCCTGTGACATGCCTGCCTGCAGTGTCGTGGGGCCCCGATCTCAGCCGGGCCCTTGCAGCTCTACCAATAAAAATCACAGTCATAATAAAAGTGAATGTGACTGGCATGAGAACTGCCAGCCAGGTGACACAGCAGAACCCATCTGATTGTCAGAGGCTCCGAGGGAAGTACAACTGTGTGGTGCAGTGGTGCTGAGCTGGCTGCTGCAATGCTGTCCCTCTGCACCAGCGAGGCGGCCGGGTGCTCTCCTGCAGCCTGCCTGCACCATCCCTGCCGGGCTGCTTGATTCAGAGCAGCCCTCTCCCACTCCCTGAGCATTTGTGGCTGCATGTGCTGCCCCTTCCCAAATCACACTTTTGTGTTAAGACTGCTCATTCCCTTTTTCCGATTTCTCTTCTCTTTTTTCCCCCTCTGATGTGTTCCCGTGTCCCCATGCAGCCTGGGCCTGTCAGGCAGCATTCCTGTCCATCCCCGGGGGCCTTTCCCCACACTGCCAGTTGTTGCAGTTTCAAACTCAATTGTTCTCCTCGGTCCTGAGGCAAATGGAGTCATTAATTACCTTCTATCGGCTGGGCCGAGTTCAGAAGGCGATCGATAGCCCGTGCTTGTCATTCACGGCAGCCGGCCCTGCGCAGGCCCTCGTGGTGCATTCAGCGCGGCTCCGCCGAGGACCCCGGCACTGTCAGAGCTGGCCTGCAAACCCTGGCCTCAAGCTCCCGCTGGGAATAGCAGAATTCCCACATCTGTGTCTGAACTGACCCCCAACAAAGAGAGAGATCAAGGACAAAGACCTTGTCCTGAGGTAGTGGGTCACACATTTTCAGATGGCCAGCATTGTCTGGTAGGGATGTCCTGATCTACACAAGCTGATCCAGTCTAGCTGTCCCAATGTTTCTAGAGACACTGTTTGCATCCTCAATAATTATTAGACTAATACTGTACTCTGCCAGTAAGGACAAGCACAAGGACTGGCAGTCCTAATCTGGTGATCATTTCACCCATGTAACTTTCTTGCCCTATTAGTTAGAGGTTTGGAAAAGGAAGGCTGTAAATTTTGGGTTACATTTCCTTCTAGGAGAATTTTTGTGGTCTTTTAGACAGTGTGAAAGAAGATGTCATCTCTAGATTGGCCAGTTCTGCATTTCAGCATTTAGTAGTGTTGCAAGAATTTTGAGTGCTTTGTTTGTGATAACTGGTGGGGAGAAAGATAAACCTCAAATTCAAATGGAAAGGATCCTAAGTGAGTGCAGAATAGAGATGATGGAGAGGCTGGCAAGGTTCAGGAATGCATAGAGAAGGAATGTTATCAGGGATCTATTCTGTCATGGTGAAAGAAGATACAGTACAAGTTCAGGTTATGTACAATATCCTGCAGAAACAGGGATAGTGGGACATAAATACTGGAGGATTATCACCTCAAGAAAGACCATCAGCCTTCATGAACTCCACAGTTGTTCAGATTCCTGTGTCTATTTGCCTCAAGGGAATCCACAAACCTGAATTTCAGTATGTTAATTGATAGTATTGTGCTGGTTCATGTGTCTCTGTAATTTAAGTGTGTCAGCAACACATAGACTGTGTGTATTTCTTTCCTACATACTCCGGCTTAAAGCAGAAATGCTCAGAAATGAAGAATTTTACGTTTTGAAATGAGGGTATAGCTCACATGAGGAATTGGTGAGTAAAGAAGGTTGCTCATGCAGGGAAGTGAGTGTGCCTGCCCGAGGAAGAGTGAGATGTGTGCTGGTGCCTGACAGCAGTGCTTTCAACACAGGGGTTGTGTATGACTGAGTACCCTAGATGGAGCAGGGATGGACAGTGCAGCTTTAATACAGGGCTTACATGAGCAAAAATGGCAATGCTCAATGAGAATGTAAATGTAATGAATTGTGTGTGCAAATGTGTAATGAAGTGTGTGCTCAGATCTGTCTTGGATTATCATGGGAGCATGCAAAATGCATTGAAGGAAGTGAGTGTGTATATGCATATGAAAATCATATGTATTTACTACCGTATCTAAGTGTATGATTGCAAATTTGGACAAGAGCATCTGGGAAATGAAGTCTTTGTTGGATAGTAATAATCAGCACATCCAGCCTTATTGAAAATGCCAGCAAAAGTCTTTCCAGGTGTTAGGATCCAAGCAACTGTCTCAGATATGTATACAACATATACTACAGCATGTGTGGGTGTGAAGGTGAGGGGTTTTAGCTAGGTAGTAGTTTCCCAGGACCAGTATCTCTTACTAGTGCTATTAGGCTTGGCTGTTAGACAAATAGAAATGCAGCTGCCTCTAGGATCCAGTACACTGGCTTTGTTTATGTTGACAGAGTAGCAATCAGCACACAGTGAGCCAGATCCTCTGGTCACTGTAAATCTGTAAATCTCTTGCATTCTGTGGTTATACTGATTTATACATCCTAAAAGTTATCAGAAGGGTTATCCTGATTTATGCTGTTATGGTGTCCACAACATTGCCTTTAGTGCAGTGCCCTCGGGGAGAGCTGCTGCTGCAGGGAAGCAGGGCTCCAGAAGTTATGCTTTCCCTCTGCCAGAGAAGATGATGCTCTTAGCATCATTGGCATGACTTAACTCTCTTCTCTCATCTTCCTAAGCATGTTTGTTGGGGAACTACTTCATGGCAGGATCACCCTTGGTGAGCATATAAAAAAGGGTGGCTTTTGTTAGCTCCAAAGGACAGAAGCAACACAAAAAATTACATCGCATGCAGCCCTAACTATGCTTGTTTAGAGAAACTGCTTGCATTTATGAAGTCTTTGGTGCGGAAAGCAGGGTTGCAAATGACTGCATCAGAGCGACAGTAAAGGCCATTAATTTCCTGTTATGTTTTCCTGTGTTGGGGGCTTTATTAATTTAATTTTACACTGTCGAACAACAGCGAGCGCTGACACTGCCACACTTGGAGGATTTTTTTTTTTCCTCAAGCAGTGCTTTGCCTGACATGCAAATCAACACAGCTATCAGGACTGCTAGACACAAGGCAGGGAGCCCAGAGCTGAACTGTCACCAGCCAGTTCCACCTCCCAGTTTCTGGGAATCCCTGAGATTCCAGTGGAGAGCACTGAGAAGACATCAACATAAAGACTCAGTAGATCTGGGTCAGACCATGGACGCCTCTAATGCACAGTCTAGAAAATATGAACTCCTCTTTAGACTTCTTGGTTCCATTGTCTTGGTCCCCCACTAATATACCTCTTAATACTACCTTTCCTTCTGTTTCCCTTGCTCTAGACTTTCCCTTCCTTTCATTCCACCTATTTTTTCATGCATACTTTTACCTTAACCTCACCAGTCAGAGGAGTCTGTACCTGCCCCTGAGCGAGATACTAGTGAATCATGTTATTGGAAGCTCTTCTGAGTCAGCACTAAACCAGTATTCAAGCAGAGTGTTTTTAGAGCTGCCATTTTTGAAGTGCCATAAAACAAAAGCTCCAATCACTCAGAGTCATTAAAATTCCCATGGCATTTTTTGCAAGAGTGCAGACATTAACCTGGCTGTCCTGAACAAAATCCAGCCTGAGTGATTACCCACAGCATATCTTAATTCTCCTGTGGTTTCATTTGGACATGGCACAGCAAAATTTCACAGTTGATGCTCTGTATTGTTCAACATCTGCCATGGTCCACCTGAGAGTCAGCCACATTTCAGTATAAAATGAGACCTTAAGAATGGGAAGGTTAATAAACAACATATGATACAGGATGGATAATTGTGAAATGCCATGTAATAAAAGAGCTACAGGCTTGCAATAGGCAGTAATCTGCTTGAAATGTCACCATGCAAAATATTTTGTTTGAATCCTTATTCCTATAATAATGGTAAACCATTAGTAGAATAATTTGTCATCTTTCTGCATTAGGTCACTTGAAGGCTTCTATGAAATGTATATTGCAGATGTGTTGTAAATTGTAAGGAGTAGTCTCCAAAAAAGAGAGGGCCCAGCCATGGGCAGCAATCAGTTTCACAAACAAGGAAGGTCTCTGCAGAGAAGAGCCATACATATCTTTGAGCATTAGCTAGTGGGGTATTGTTTTTAATTTGCTGGGATTTAATAAAGTTGTCCCAAACTCTAGAACAGTTCTGATCTTCTTGGAAAGTCAACGCTTCTGTTTAAGGCCTACCTATTCTCAGACTAGATGCCAAAAGCCAAACCAAAACAATACCAGGTCCTTCAGGAGACCAGGCATGGAAGTATACCTGTCCTTTGTAACTGCCTTTTCTAGAGCGTTTAAGAGACGAGTAGAGGGCTCTCAAGGTTTGATGGACATTTCATACACAATAACCACCCTATTAAGGTTTAATCAGATGTCTACAAATCAGCTCCAATGCAGATCCCTCAGCTCAAAAACAGAATAGCTGCTCTGACCAAAAAAGGCAGGACCAATGAGAGAAAGAAATCCTGACCTGATGCATGTCCAAATGGAAACCATGATACCCATGACCTAGCTCCTGTTCTGGCACTGTACTCCTGTGTGTTTTCCTGTAGCTGTTGACCTCTGTGGAAAGAGGCCTTTGTACCTAGAACCTTTTGGGATGTAAGCAGTAGGATGCTTGGATGAATGAAGGAAAGTGAAAGGGGAACATGGCCCTAGGCATTATTTTTAGGCCCCTTAACAAAACACTGACACTTTAAAGGGCCTTAAGATGGGGATGAATTGCATTTGACACCTATTTAAAGCATCCTTTATTTTGTCTGATTGATGCTTGGAAAAATCACCTTCAAAGAGCTATGGATGGAGACAGACAGAAGACAGAACCTGTTTGTTGTATCAATAGATAGATACAAATATGTGTCTGTACTGCTTCTTTCAAGCCATCTACTACTAACAGACTTGTCCTTCATATGCAATATCCTAGAGCTTAGTAGAGCCTCTGCAGGCCAACACAAAATGCTCTTTTTTCAGGTCTTGCTTGGCAGCTACAGAGATAGCTGGTGTCTTGAAAGTCCTTAAAGCACCATAAAATGTTCACAAACTGCATTTTTTTTTAATGCTGACATAATCTGGTGACAAAATTAAACACATTGTTTTTTCTTTCTTTCTCCCCTCCAATGAAATTGCCTCCTTGCCCCTCATTTATCCAGCCAAGATTCTCATGGGCTAATTGCCTGGTGAGATCTTCTTGTTCCCCCGGGAGCCAGTGAAACAAGGATAGAGGATCTGATACTATCACTTAGAGAAGTAAAGAGCCTCTGCTTTCCTTCGAAACAGCAGCAGCAGCTCCCATTTTGGGAGGAGGAGTTTCTGTGGCCCTGACTGAGAACAAGGTGCTTAGTGTTTTCCTTTAGCACAAGAAGACACTCCTCTATAGGAATGATTTACATCCATGAACAGCATGCGATGCTTAACATTACACTGATGTAGACTTGGGAGTGCAGAGATAGCCAAATTAGGAGCTAATTGGTGCACTGGGGATTGACTGTTGGGCCGCTTTGGCTGCTGGATGTGATCACAGAAGAGAAAGAGAGAAAGAAAGGGAGAGAGCAGGAGTTATCCTCCAGCCAACGCGTCTCTAAAGGTTGGGATTCCTGAGGCCGCTGCTGTCTAGTGCTGTCAAGGTCAGCAGGTTCAGGTTCACTGAACGGTCAGGATGGTTTGAATTACTGGCACTGCCTGCCTATTCCTCCGCTGATCATGATCTGTCTTCCAGCACCAGCTGCAGGATGATGCTCCCCAGCCATGTGCTGTGCATGGTGTGGGGCACAGGGAATGTCAGAGAGGCAGATGCTCTTGTTAAAAGGATAAGTTTTAGGAAGATTTAAGGACCCATGACAATGCTGAAGAAAGCCACATGCTCCAACCGCTGAACGTGTGGAGACCATGTTTCTAGAGGAATAGCCATTCTGATCCATTTTTCTTTTACCTGATAACTGCACATTAATATGTGTGATTCTTATGTAAACAACACTGCTTGGACATTTTCTCCCCAAACACACCTGGCTGTGTGACCAGGCTAAAAGGCAGGGTAGCCAGCACGTTCCCACAAGGCTGTCTGCAGAGAGCACCAGAAGGTGCTCAGAAAGCTGACTGCCAGTGTGCCCTGCAGCAGGTGGGCTTGGAGCCACTGAAGAGACCTCACCAGAGCAGGTGGGGAGAAGTTGTATCTGCAGAGGTATGAATTTGCATAGCCAGGCTGCCAGTATCACAGATGTGTGCCTGGGGTGGCCCCAGTGTGTGGCTGAGTGCCTACATGTGTGTGTGTGTATGTGTCTATTTGTACATGTGCTGTCCAAGCAGCCAGAGCAGTCGTGATAGCAGGAGTAAGTATGTGAGAAAGACTGTGGCAGGAAAGAGCAACAAGAGAGATTTAGAAGACAACAGGGCTCTGTGGAAGTAGTGTCTAGTGTTTGTCTTAGACAAGAACATCTACACAGGCATCCTTTACTTGCCTTTAATGGAGTTGTACTACAGAGAAATCTGGCCCTCTCAGTCTGTAAGCTGAAGTGCTTACTCTTCCTTCTTATTCTGAGCTCTGTTGTGTACCTCTGTGAGTCAGTCAGCTCCTGGTGCAGTCACTCCTGTGCTATAGCTATGGGTACACAGCTTTTGTACTCACACCTCTGTCTGCTTGCCACACACATTTCTACACCTGTTGAAAAACTCTGCATAGAGCTCAGAATTCAAGGGTCTGCCCATACCTGATGCCCACACAAGGCCTCTTGCACAGCACCCTTAGACCTCACCAAGACATGGAAGAGATCAGGGTTAATGTCATGCAATCTGCTCCATAGAAGGGGAGCCCCCATCTCCCCTAAGCTTAGCACAGGTATTCTAACAAGCTCTGTGTGTAGCCTGCACTAGGAAGTACATTGTGCCTACTATCACCTCTCTTCAACTCCTCTCCCAGTTCCCTCTTCCACTGCAGAGCAAGGGGCTATGGCAAGAAGGGTCAGAAACAGTGCCCACTATCATGCTGGTTTACATTAATGAGATACACACAGTGTAATCCAGCAATGGAATCAGCTCTACAAAAGGAAGTAATAGCAGGCTGCCGTGAACAGAGCAGCTCAGGTAATTGGTTTATCTATCTAGAAGCAGTAGTAGCAATCTCTGCACAGACAGAGTAGCAGTAAAGTCTCTTCCTTAAGGCTATTTCCTTTGTCTTTTCAATTGCTTGCACATCCGTGTGAGATAGAGAGAGAGAGAGAGAGAGGAAGAGAGAAAGAGCTAGAGAGAGAGAGGGAGAAATGTTAATTTGTGAATTAATGGCTTTTCTCTGCGGAATTGTAAATTCAAATGTCACCTCACAGGGTGACACTACGCTGGGCTGCTGAGGAAGCAATGATAAGATCCCCCCATCCCCATGCCGACATATACCCATGCCCCTCCCCTCCCTGAAAGATAGCTACGAAGTGGAACATGCTACTTTTAATTTGCAGTAACACCACAGCAGAGAGATGCAAGAATGACTGCTTTCCAACCCTCCCTTCCACAACAAGCTGGGCCATATCTTTCCCTTTCTACTTCTACCTCTTTCCACCCCCTTTTCAACCCCTCCCATTTTAAACTGTGTCCAAGACAACACATTATCTCAACTCCCCCCACCCTGAACTAATCAAAGGATGAGCTAAGGGAGGGCTCTTTAGAATGGATGCCTCTGCAACCCTCTCCTCTCCTGCAATAATCAGGTGAATTAATGACCCTGAAGTTAAAGTGAGCGCTGATACTCAGGCGTTGTGCAGCGTAGGGGAGAAAGCCTTCATTGTTTTCGAGCAGGAGGCGGGCAGCAGCAAGGGAGATTCATGGATGGAGATTGAATATGCAATTTTCTTTCACCTTGCCAAGAGCTGCCCCTGGGCTGTGCCTGGCCTAAATTTTTTTTTTCCTCTTGCCATCTCTGCCTTATCCAGCCCTCCCACCTCCCTTCCATTCTTTCCAGAAAATTACCTTCAAAATTGATTTCCACTTTTACAAACAAATATAATGGGAACATGAGGGGGGAAAAAATCTTGGGCTGTGATGAATTAGGGCTGTCAGGTGCTTCCAAGTCTCCTTTGTTTTTGTTTTACTGCCTGTTAGGTTCTTTGTTTTTCCAGCAACTGGGAATAATGCCCCTGCCCACACAGTCCCCATGGTCCATGGCTACCTTCACAGGATATGGCCACCACCTGATGTCATCACTGTGTTATCCCTTCTCTCCATCACTGTGAGCAAGCAGCCACTGCTAAGAGACTGCCCTAGTCCTTCACACTAGGACACAACTGATCCTGTGGAGACACTGTGTGTCCCACACTGCTGGTGACCTGGGTCCTACAGCCCAGGTACTGCTCTGTTGATTTGCCTCTCATCTTCTTCACCCTTCTCCTTCTGTTTTCCCTTGCCTTATTCAGCTGATGGACAGATTCCAGCTCTCCCTGTTCTGACAGATCAACCTGGGTCATTGGCATGTTGCTGTAACCCATGTTTTGTCTCAGTGCCATGTCACCTTGATTCGACAGCAGTATTGCCCTTATGACACATTGCCATGTCACTTGACCCCAAACCAGTGTCATTTCTCACTGTTATGGCATCCTCATCCACTGTTACACCAACAACCCTCAAAAATACCATTTGCCTGCACATTGCCAGCTATTTATGATTCCTTTTGCAGTTGATTCTGTCATTCACTGTGGCATGAACCTGGGATCCTCATGGATTCAGATACCATGCTCCCTCTGACTCTCATACTTTTTACATCCATGAAAACATAGAACAGTCACCTCCATGATTGCAGGCAGATCTAATGTCTAAAACTCATCTAAAGTGAACAAGAAGATCCAGAGAAGCAGGCATCTAGCAAAACTGGGGAGCAGCCTTTGCACAGGTAGAATTATGTAGGAGGCAGAGATACTGGGAGGAGCTGTAGCTGCCTGACTCCTGTTGACACATTAGCTGCTACAACCGCTCCCAAGAATGAGTCAAAAAGTGGAAAAATATCTAACTCAAATTAATACCCATAATAAACGGTCAGAAAAGCACACACTCATGGTACTCACACAAATAAATGTAAAGAAAAGCTCTATGCATAAGTAGCACCCACAAAACATAGCAAATTAATATTAAAGACACAAAAATGCAAACTGGGACACACAGAGATACTAATGCAGGTGTATGTCAGTTAAATGTAATTTCTGAATAAACAAATAATTTACAAAAGTATACGTACACTAACTAAATGAAAACCTGTAACTCAAAGTAATTTCCTTAAATTAAATGTACAGAATCACATAATGTAAACAAATACAAAATATTTACATAAATAAACAGCCTTTATACAGGCAAGAACAACCAATATGTGTATATATAACTATATTTATAACATACACACAAATACATAACCTCAATGCAAATACACATCTGTACAAACTATATACAGAAGTGCACAGCACTAGCAGGCTACATATTCATATCCAGCAACTACAAAGATACAGTGATACTCCAAGTATGTAACAACACATACACTCAGAATATACATACAAATATACAACATTCACATATATGCTCTAAATGTGAATACAAATAGCTCACATTCATAGAAATACATAGCACTAATACTGAGCCATACATGCCCAGACATCCATAAGATCCACAGTATGCATCCTCCTACTAGGCAATATTGTACACAGCTTAACATATATATTTTCCAGGTCTCCATAAGCATGCACAAAAATACGGGTCCAACCTGCCACTCACCCCAGTACATAAGCACAGATAAGTAGAAACCAGCGATCCTAACACAGAAATACAAAAAACAAACAGGCGTGCGTTCCTACAGACACAAATACACAATCAGAGATGCACAGAAATGCAACTGAAGCCAGACCAGCTTGTCTTCAGAGATTACCAACCCCTGCCAAACTAAGCAGCACTATAAGCTTTAGAAGCAGGGCATTCTATCCAAACCACTTTCTGTGATGTAAGCTGTTAACTCTCCCTTACCTGACTTCCTCCTGAGCAATGCATACTCCCAAACTCCCAGTGTGTGTGCAAATACACTCACGTAAACACACGTATCCTGTTTCTCCTGCTTACAGACTGACCTCCAGATTCCTGGTGCAGCAGCCCACATTTCTGCCAGTGCTGTGCTGCTTATTCATTGTCTTCTGCTTAATCCACTTTCCCCCTCCTCTCTTTTCCCACACATACTCTCCCTTTTCTGACATCCTCCTGCAGTTTATTTAGAGAGGTGCAGGATGAGTAGCAGGTGCTTTTCTTATGTCCTTCCAGGGGTCTCACTAGCCAAAGATCTTCAGGAGGGAGAAGTGGGTGATTACCTAGAATAAACTCCCTTTTCAATTTATATTTTCATCTAGAATGGCAGGGAGTGTTACCTAGACTTGTGTGTATAAACACAGTGAGCCTGATCCCCAGTGACTGCTCCTGTTTGCAGAGATACACCATTGCTACAAGCTGCCAGGCACTGGAAACTCAGCTGTGCTGCATAAAACAACACAGTCCCAGGGAAAGTAGGAGAAAGACGTGAGAATGTGAAAAACTCCAGAATCTGCTCAGCCCATCTGCACAGACATAAACTGCTGTGTGTACGCCCCACGACTCTGTGTGATGGTTGGAACATGGGGTTAGCACCTGAGGCAGTATAACTGCATGTGTCTCCAGTGTCATTAAGACTATTGCTGACCTGCAATAAAGCAGTCATATAGAATAACACAAACAAGTCAGCAGTGGTGACAAAAAATCACACTGTGAAACAATGCAGGCTCGCCACAGACAGTAGTGCTGTTCCATCACCTTCAGGGGTCCAAACACACCCTGTTGTCTTCAACAATTATTAGGGCTTGAGGAGAACGGAAATATACCTAATATGCTCAGAGATTAGCATACATCAGGCCATGACACAGTCAAGTGGAATGACTCACTCATATTCCTTGCAAACATATGCAGGCAGCATAGAAAAATGAATGAATGCATTTCCCCACAGGACAGTTCAGGGCTAGACCTCTGCTCTGGTACAACTCCTGCACAAGTAAAGCATCACCATACTGCAGATGACAGCATAAGCACACTATATGTTCTGAAACGACTCCAGTATGCTGTGGAACGCCAATATCATACTTCATGGAAACACATCATTCTGAACATGGTGCTGCAGTGACATATCTGTATTGACTGCACTGTCATGGCCAGGGGACAGTCTGTTTTCAACCAACACGTTACATCAGCTTCAGTAAGAACTCTATGAATTGCAGTGACAGCACAGTAGAAACTGCACCAGTGAACCAACAATTACCATGTTGAAACAACCTTACTGCATGCCCTAATGCAAATGTACCACAAGAAACAATTCACAGCTGCTTCTGTGAAGAGTGTAATGGCCTTGAGTGTAATGGGGCAGCAGAGCAAGTAGTGATACAGTTAATCTCATCATTACTGTCACAAACCCACAACCTATAGTGATAGTTACAACAACAGGATAACCACAACCAAACTGCCTGCAAACACATACCGTGTGCCACTGACAATGACACAGTCATCTGAAATGTCATTGAGACATTTTGAGAGCTAAATCTCTCAAATTATATTATCCCTGCCACTCTGAACAACACAAACGGGATCATACATGCAGTGGCATACTCAGCTGCTGGATATCTGCTCAAAAATTTAAGACACATTACACATCGCTCTGTACTACTTTCCACTTGAAGAAAATTTGAACTCAAGTCCTTAAAACAGTCTATGTCCTGGGGCAATATTTTAAAAAACAGTAACTTTCAGCACCGGGACAGTCACAGATATCCCTGCCTCACACTCCACCGGAAGGAGGCATTTGTAATTTCCCAGTACAAAAATGAGATCATGGCCAGGTAGGAAAAGTTCCAGGCTAAACGCTGTAAGACCCTGCTCTGCACTCAGAGTGCTCCCATTTGGAGCGAGGAAAGAGAAAACCACTTGTAACAAAAGCACTGATTTTCAGTGGAGGGTGTTGTGGCAATAACAGTCAGAAAATTATATGAGCAGCACCATAGAGAAGGGCAGTGATGCTAGCTCTCCTATAGCTACAGGATTAACAGTGCAGATGCTCCTACAGATAGTGGGCAGCACCCTGTTTGACATAGCTCAATCCCATTTGAAGAGTATGGTGAACCATCTGCACTGATACAGCTAACATTCTTGGAAAACACCACCAGATCTGTAGAAATCTTGGTGACTCTTCAGTGTCCCTCTGCACTGACACAGCCGTGCATTATTAGGCATCAATGTAACTCACTCTAATCATCAAAATGACAAATGAAGAAAGGGAAGGAGAGACTTCTGCCTTCTCAGGTTCGCTCCCCCATCTCTGCTGGGGATTCCTTTACTGCAAACAGCCTGAGTATTATTGCCATTTACGGGAGCAATCACTCCGTCCCCTCCTCTCCCACAAACCTAGTGCTGATATTAGCACTGATTACCCTAACAAGCCTTTGGGTTTTATTACTACTGATACTAATAATACTGGACACATTACGTCTGCTCCCACCAAATAACAGGCTGCAGATATGATCCCTGCTAATGCCGATAATACTGGGGGATATTATCTCTGCCATTGTCAGCACTGCAGATATTATTGTCAGTAATGCTGTCAAATACTACAGATACTGTCAAGGACCAAGATTAATAATGCTGAGAATGTTACAGCACCAACCTCACTGGAAGATGAATCCCAAATGAGAATTTGGGTTTCGACAGCAAGTCTGTTTGCAGCCTATTATGGAAAGAAAGGGGCATGTCTCATAAGAATGGTTTTGTAAAAATTGCTGAAGTTTCACCCAGCTGAAGATGCTGTGGTAAAGCAGCTTGATATACTCTTTTCCTGTTATCTAATTATCTATGTCTATCTATCTGTCTATCTATCTATCTATCTATCTACCTATGTTTTGCTTTCTCTGCATTTCTCCTTTTTTTCTCCTTGTACAGTGCTCAAGACTACAATATGAGTGATACTAAGTTTTTGTTAGTGCCTTTGGGTCACCCCAGTTCTCATCTTTTAGCTTCTGGGCTAAATTAAGGGCTTATGAAACAGCAGATATGGTTGCATATTTTTCCCTTTTGTCCTTCTGGACATCATATTGCTGCTTCTTAATGTGGCAATGACCCTGCTCTGCTGAGTATGGTTGGCCTGCCATCGCAGAGTACTACAACACTCAAACCATAAAGAGCTAGGAATTCATGTTTTCTGATGCAACTTGATAGTGTAAGACCCTCACTGGTTTTGAGAAAGTTATTACACACTGCAGGGTCACCTCTGCCTTTGGAAGATGGTGGGTGTAAGGTCAGAGGGAAGTTACAGCTCCACTGGCAATGCCCACAGACCACAAGAAATGGCACACACTGTACTACACTAATGGGGGTGAACTTTTTTTAGTCAAATTATTTTCAAAATCGCAGGAGACTAGCTATCACAGAAGTCAGAAGTTTTGCAATCGCTGGTTATAAACTGAAACAAAAGGGTGATGTGACCTTAACAAGGCAAATTCCGAGGCATTCACCTGAGGAAGACGTACCATGTTTTGAGGAAAGACTCGTGGCCAGACAGTTTCTTGTGACTAGTAGATGCTCAGAAGTGCTTCCCAGCTAGCTTTCTCCCAATGTCATAAATCTCCCAGGCCACCCTTGCAACCAGTGTATTTGGTAGGTTGGGATTCCCACTGTTCCCTCTAACTCTCTGTGAGGGACACACCTGGCTGTCAGTGTCCATCTCTGAGCCCACCTCATGCATCCGTCTGGCTCCTTCTGTCCAGCTCGGGAGTTCTGCTACATCATCTTGACACATAATTATCTCTCCTCTTCTTAATCATCTGTGCTACTGTCTAACGTAGGCACCAGCTGCAGCAAGGAGGACCTGGGGGAGGGGGTGTGCTCACATAGAAGCTTCTCTGTCTTTCTCCCACCCTGTTCCCCCAGCCGTCACAGAGTTTGCTAACAAGGTTTTCAGAACGAGTGATTCAGGAATAGCTTGGTATTTCCCCTTTCTGTTGAACTGCATTCCTCACAGAGGAATCCTTGCAGCAGAGCTGGTCCAACAGAGCGGAAAGAAAGAGAGCAGTGCTGCTTCCTCTGCCTCCTTTAGGGAAGAACCACTCCCTAAATGCTTGGAAAGTAGATGTGCAAAGCTCACAAGGGCTTTTCAATGTGAGAATAAAACTTGAAGTTAAGAAAGAAACTGCAACAAAGTGTTCAGAAGCTCTGGGAAATACTGAGAAAGTGTATGCATCCGGCATGAACATGAAAGAAATACTCACACTGTATCTCTTGACAAACTTTTCCTACATCCCATCTCAACTAGAAACAATCAGAATGTTCAGAGCTACAGAGGAGACTGGCCAGGAATGAGAGCAGGTCACTGGCTTTGCAGAACTTCCCCTTGGACCCTTCTAACCTTAGGACCCAGCCCTGCAAAAGGACAATATTTTTCAGCATTTCTGAAGGCCGATGTTAGCCCAGATAACTCAGCTCATGGTCAGAGATGTTCAGCAGCTAGCTGGGGGTCCTATGTGAGCTTTCTCTGGGTCAGGAGCACAACATGTCCCTGCAGCGGATATCTGGGATGGCAGGATTAAGGCATCTAAGGCAGTTGCAACCATGTCATGTAACTGCCACCTAAAACTCTGAGAACTAAAGACAAGCAACATCTGCAGGATTGTCTGGTTGGTACCTTTTTGATTCCTAGTGGGATATGTGGGCACTTGGCCAACAGCAAGGAGCTGCATAGCGTAACTTGCCTACATCAAATCCAGAATGAATTAAGGACAGACACAAAAAACAGTTCTTACTGTCAATATATCATTGTGAAGTGTCATGCTCTTAGATGGCTGCTCAGTTGTTTCTGTGTTTAATTGTACTATTCCAAAGAAAACTTAAGTTGTGAGGCTGGAAGTGACTGTGTGGCTGCATCTAAAGTGGGATGATCTTTCCAGGTATAGCCTGAATAGTAGCTAAATCCAGATTGAAGAGCTTCATTTCTAATGAGATGTGGAGGCACCATATTGAAAGCTGGTGATCACCACATTGGACTGTATGGGAACAGGAATCCACAAAATCCCCAAATAACTGCCAGGAGATCTGCATAACCATTAGAGAGACGTGTCATTCAGATTGAAATGTCCCTGTTTCTGTATATGTAATGATGGCGAATGCTGGAAAGGTTTGCAATACTTGTCTCTTATTCCTGACATTTTTTGACTTTGAGGCATTGACTCAGCCCTTCCATTGCTACACTTTTCTCTTAGCTGGGCCCTACTGCCATCTAGCTGGGAAATGGATCTTCCTCTGGGGCCCGATCCAATTTCCAATGACATCAGCAAAAATCTTCCCATTTGCTTTAACAGAAGCTGGATCGGGTCCTTGCATCTAGTTTTACTTTGTATTAGGGAGAAAGAGAACATGATGACTGCCTTTTATTCTTAGGATTACTGTGTTTATTTGGATCAAAAACTTAGAGATGTGAACCTCACCAGAACCAATGCTGAGAAAATTACCAGCAAAACCTCAAAATGCAGCATCTGTCTCAGGAGAGCTTTCTCTTTCTCACCACATATCAGAGAACTCTCATGTTCTCTTGCACTACACAGCCTTGGAATTACAGCACACACAGCACACTGAGCCACCTATCCTAAGAGGTCTTTCCATGCAACTAGCAACACAACATACTGAAGTCAGAGCTGAACCCAACAAACTGGTCAGTCAGTATTCTTTAAAAAGTTCACCTTCTGGCCCCCAATTTTATAAAAAATCAAAATAAAAGAGACAGATTTAAGGAAAAGTGTTTGAAAGCCACCATAAGAACACCAAGACCTTACACACCTCTCCTGACTCAATCTATTTAGACCTGAGACTCCAGCTTTTGATTCATTTCAGGATCTTTGCCCTGAATACTTCACAGCAAGTAGGAAGCAAAAGGAGATAGCTTAATCCTATTTCCTTACAGCCTTAGTGAAAGGCTTAGAAACAACCTTAGGATCACAGTACTCAGAAGATCTCCTGTTCTGCTTTCAGACTGTTGTAAGCATGACAGTTCTGCTGTGATAGATGCTACTCATTGAAAACTGGGCCCTTGTGATCACCAGCTAATGTAGCTCATGGCACGTCACAGGGCAGGAACTTATTTGCAAGGGGAATGAAAGACAACTCCCACATTGCTTCTCCAAGATGGCATTTAGTTTGGAATCGAGTGAGTCAGGGAAGCCATGTTTACCCACAGTTCAAAGTCCGGGCACCTGCTGGCACCTAGGGAGTTCAGTTCCAGCCGTTTCCAGCAGTGAATGAACTCGGGATCAGCTCCAGCAATGGAGACGGCTCTCTGCCTGCTGAGCAGATGTCTGGAGACGCAGCCTGTCATGAAAGGGCCTCGGAAGAAGAGCATTCCAAGCCAGCAGGGCAGTGGCGGGGAACTGGTCTCTGTTGCTAAAACTGATCTAGCCCCTGGAGCAGCTGCAAACCTTGGCCTGAAATTGGAGCCTGTACATGGGGACAAAGAATATAAAAGGGAGGATGAGCTTCTCCCCTCCCCCTACCTTCATCACGTTTCCTCTTCTCGCCATTCGACCGAGGAATCCCCAGGATCCCGTTAATGGAGTAAGAGCCCACTGGATCATTGGAGGCACTGGAGACAGGAGGGGATGCTGTGCTGGGCACTGGATGAAAGGAAAAGGGAAAAAGGGCCATCAGGAGAGCAGCACAGCACTCAGGGATCCCCAGCTGAAAGCTATGCATGCCACCAGTCTAACAGGAAAGCCTGGGCACTAAGCAGATTCCCAGTCCCCCATGCTGAAGCACTCACTCTACTGCATCCTAGCTTTGCTTGTCCACTTCTATACTGCAGCTTCACAGCTTTCCAGTACAGGGCCATTGATAGCAAGGGTATTCCATCAAGAAGCTAAACGTTGTTACATCCCAGTTCAGAGCAGGATTTCAAGGTAATCGAGTGAAGTGCTGCATAGGCCACATTCTCTAGTGGACTTCACACTCCATCCATATTTTGCTAGATCATTTCCTCTCAGTATTTTTTCACCAGGAGTGCACATGTTCTGTCTTAGAAAGACTAGCCTCTTACATGCCCTCCCTAAACATTTAGTGAAAAACTACTTTCTTAGCATAGGTTAGAAGCACTTCAGTGCTGCACTAATAAATTCAGTTCCCTACTGGAATGACTGGTTGGTGATACATGCTACCACCCAGATTAATGAAAATCTAGTGCCTTCCTTTTGTACTGACCAACATCAATAGACAGAATGCTTTGGCCACTTGGCTATCCAAGATTGCTCATGAATTCCCAAAATATCAAAAGTGACAAGTTATCCAGATTAGAAATGATCCCTTCATGATAATCAGGCCTTTAGAAAGTAGAACAGGTAGAACTATGCATCCAGCAGGCATATCTATTGTGTCCCAGTGTGTGCCTGTAATGGAGTGAATATCCCAATTCTCTCACAGGCCACTATTCAGCTCAAAAAACACTGATCTGAAGCAATGAATACGTCCAACTCAAGCCTTTCAGGGTGGAAGAGAACCATTCAACACTCTTCAGTGTAGACCCACACTTCCTAATACATCCCAAATCCATGAAAGGCTCCACTAGAAGCACTCACAATCAATATCCCAGCTCATTGCATTCCCTAGACATTGCACTACTGTTTCAAGAAGGAATATCTGCCAGCTCCATCTGTTGTGATCAGTGATTGCCAGTCCAGTGAGCAAGTCCATATTAAAAGGGCATCCAGAAATCTCTTCCATATTGGCCCATTGTACTCCTGAACACAGTTTGTGTACAGGATTATATCTACCAGCTCTGTCCCATGTAGATGGGCATTTCCAGTAAATCCTTGAGTAGCAGCAGATTCTCAAAAACCAGCAGAATCTAAGAAAGTCTTAGGCCACAAATAAGCCACTGTATTTCATAGTATCCCAGAATACTGCATGTTTTAGTTTGTCAGTAAAGCTATGCTAGCAAGAGCAGACATATCTACCACACAGCCCACAGATCAAAAAGTATCTCATCACACATCTAACACAGTACCTTTAAACATTCTAGAAGGCATTTGGTCACTGTATTACAGCCTCCTTCTTCTGTTCACCTCAACAAACTAGCAAAACAAGTCCCCCAGAAAAAAAAAAAAAAGCATTTTCTTAGTGAAATGCACCCGCAGGATACCTGACTGCAGAGCTAGAACAACGAAGAACTTAGTTGTGAGGTAGCTGGAATGCCTTACCCATGTTTGTGTATTACTAGCACTAAGAAATGGACCAGTTCCAGCAAAGAGAGAGAAGAAAAAATGGTAAGGGAGGAAAGAGAGGGTTAGAGTAAGGACAAGAGAAAAGGTGGAGACTGACGTTCAGACAGGACAGCAGTAAATACAGGAGAGAGCATGAATGTGAAATGGACGTTAAGGCAGAATCACTCAGGCAAACCCCTGTTTGGGGCTAGTTTCTGTGTGATTCACTTCTCCACAATGCAACAGGGGAGACGAAGAATAGAAAACTGATTTCCATGCAGGCTTCTTTCCCCCCACCCCCTCCTCCCTTTTGCTGTGCTTAGCATTTGCTTGTCAGACTTTGTTCCCTCAACTAAGCTTCATCCCCATTTCCACTTGACCTGTCGCCACCCCTCATGTCAGTCTACTTACCAATAGTATGTCCTGGTGCAGTCACACCTGTCCCACTCCCATCTGGTGTTGGGTGAAAAGGTTGCTGAACTTTGGTTCTGATGATCCTGGAAAAGAGTGAAACACATTCAGAACTCAAATGCACCTTCTCTGTGCTTTTGCAGACCCACAGTCCCAGTTATCAAAACCTGAAGGCTTGATCTGAGCTCTCGGTTCAGCGGAGTAGCTTCATTTGCCTTGTGGTCCTGATTCTACTGCTTTAGTAGTCCAGCTCTCAGAGAATCATCCAATTTCTGCTCTGTCATCTTTATCCCAAACTTGGGTGTTCTCTGCATAAGCATGGTGTTCAGTGAGCAAGCTAGGATCTTCTGTGTGTTAACAGCTGCATTGTCATTTCTGGTCTGATCTGTGAGCATAATCACAATGCAGTCTTTGCAGCTAATAGAGACATTGCTGAATTTACAAATCATGTAGCTTTAGTTTTGTTGTCTAGCTGAAAAATACCCTTCTGACTGACTAAATGCTTTGTACTGTGGAAGGCTTACCCAAAGCCCTTGCCCTCCATAAATGAGGTGAAAGCAGAAGGCATCTGAAGGGAGTGATGGTGGGATATAGGAAAAAAAGGTCCATCAAACAGGGCAGAAATTGGTGTTTGTCAGGTGGTGAATGAACACAGCATGAGAAGTCAAAAAGACATCACAAAGCTTATAATGTAGCTCAGAATGACAATAAAATGAACTGTAATTGTCAGTGGTCCGTTTCTTGTTACATGAAATCTTTCACCTCTAGGTCACTGGTTTAAATCCCGCTGAGGTCAGTGGTGAAAGAAAATCACTAGTACCTAGTACCTGACTGGCAAGGTCCCTGACAACTGGCAGATATTGGGTATCTATGAGCTGGGAACAGCTGTTCCACCAAGCAACTCAGTAAATAAGCCATGACCTGTGAAGGCCATGGAAAACAACTTCCTTTCTGAGATTTGAATAAGCCTCTCCCCTCTTCAGCCACTCCACTTAGAGTGTAGGCTGCAGATTCTCTTCAGCCTGAGCTTCTGGAACTCAGACCTGCATTGTATTAGCTTTATTTTCTACTCAAAATTCTCTCCAGAAAATGAAAGCTAATAGAACATTCTTCCTGCCCACTTGAGAGCTTCCCTTAAAACTTTGCTCTAAAGAGTAAGTTGGCAAAACTTCAAAGGGCAAATGTGTGGCTAGTGGGTGGTATGGCATAGATAGAGATAGGTAGAGACATTCTGAGGGTGAAGTCTTCTTAGGAAAAGAAGGAGAACATCTCACCTTAGCATGTTAGAAAACTCCACTACATGCTTGATAAAGCCTGACCAGTAGCTGGAGTGCCTGGGACATAGCTGGAGACAGAGAATGTCAAGGTTCTAGCTAAGGGTGGAGATCCAGATCCTCACTCCATATAGATTAGTGTTACCAGATACCCTAATCTGTAGTTTTTGAGAACCTATACAAAAAGTGTCTGAAGGCCTCAGGGCCAGATTCTGAGGTCATACGATTCGTACTAGGTGAAGAGCTGATCTGAAAGTTGTGCTACAGCAAATTATATAACTTTTTTTTTCTTTTCTGTTTTTTTTTCTTTTTTCCCCTCTTGTCTCACATTCCCCCTAAAGCCCCCTGAAGTGCCACTCTGGTTGTGTGAGTTTATTGATTTCCCCCAGCCCAGAGAAACAGAAAAAGGGGATGGGGTGCAGGCAAAGGGATGGAAATAGAAAGCTATAAATTATTTGTGACAGGAAAGCAATAGTGCCAGAGTGCTGAGCACAAGTCCCGTGTCACTATTAGATTCCTTTTAGCCTGATGACACTGTAAAAGAGGTTAAGTGTCTGATGGAATCGTACACCTTGGGGGCAGGGGCAGTCCAGGAGCAGAACAAGCCACAGAGAGAGGGTATATCAATTCTCCACGCCAATAATATTCCCCTCATTGATCGCAACACAAAGTTCAAAAATCTCATTATAGCTAGGCAGTCCTGGAACTTTTTAAAAATCAATAGAGTGATATAATATATGTATACTTTGTATAAATGTTTCTATCCATCCATCTATCCATCTATCCAAAATCTGCCTGAGGGTGTCTAAGTTAACCTACACATTATACTGTGTTATGTTCTATTGTAGTGTAGCATAGTGAATGGATTAGAAGATTTCCCCTGCAGCCTTGGATGACATATTATAAAACGTCCTGTTAGCACTGAGGTGACATCAGATGGTTCCATTCATACTGAGATATGACATCAGATTTACCATTTGTACTGGGAGATGGCAGCAGACAGCTCAGCTTCTACTGAGGGGAACCATAAGACGAGTCTAATTATACTGAGATGGCAGATCAGGCTGTGCTGAATCATGCTGCATGAAAATTGCAAAGTTTCAAAAACCCATTTAGAGTAAAACCAGCCTGTGAAACGCTGCAGGTATAAAATGCCTGTCCATAATATTCCAAAACCCAGGCAGGGTATGAAGAGGAAGGTTCAATTTCCTTCCCCATTCAGTTCGAGGTCTCTTGGCTGAGAACACCAGTTAGTGCCAGTTGTGACTGTGTTTACTGAGATGTGTCCATTAGGAACTGGAATGAGACTCACCAGCTCATTGCACCAAGTAGCTGTCAGCTGGTAATGATTTTCGGTCACTACCAAGCAGGGCCAGATTTCTGCTAGTGACCCAGAGGTGAAAGGCTCTGTTCAAAAACATTCCCTTCCCAAGAAGGAAACTGGTTTTATGTCAAAAGAAAGTGTCCAGAAACCATGAGCAGAGGGGAGCAGTTCTCATTGTGCAGCTTGGGTCAAATAATTTTTGGCATCAAATGCACAGTGAACATAATGAGGTATCTGGTAGAACATATTTTCTATGGCTAAAAGAAGAGGCAGGTCCTGAAAAGACTCTCCCCAGCAGTGTTCCTTTGCCCTAAAGTCATGACTGAACTCCAGTGTTTTAAGGAAAGAGGGGAAATTTCAGGATCCTAATGCTCAGTACAGAATGTGGCAGTGCATCCCCCTGGGTCGATTCACTTAGGGACAGTGATAAACAGCAGAGTAGCCAGGCAGCACTGCTGCTGCTTTGAGAGGCTTCAAGTGAGTCTGTCCTACACAAGACCACCTAATGAAACAGCAGATGAAAGATGAACAGAGCTGACCTGCCCCTGTAGCAACAAATGCAGCATAATAATGCTGTCTTTAAACTTCAGTGTTCTTGAAAGCTTCTCACCCTTACCAGGGATTGAAATAGGCACTAAGCAGCTCTGCTGCCTGAAATCTAGGATTTCTGGATTATGGCTGTATAAGAGGTCACAAAACCTCAATCACCACCTGGTGTCTTTGATGGCTTGTTCTTGCCTTCAGACACTGGAGAAAGACAAGTCTTGCAGATTATGCCCTCAGCCCTTCCCAAAAGCAGAAGGCACACCAGGTAGCAGTGCTGATTTCTTGAGATAAATGCCAATATTTTCAAACATCTTTTTCCAAGAGAAATTGACCCTTTGGACTGAATTCATCCCTGCTCTAATTCACAATCAGTGACTCCAATAACAGCCTTTGTATTTAATTAGAAACATAAACTGGTACTTACTGTAAATTCCCATTTTTCATTTTCATGTGGGAGATTTTTGCACAAGTTGACTACTTTGAATTTTGGATAATATAAACAGATTTAATCCATAAGCTTCTGAAGTTTCAGCAACAGGACATTTATAGATCTTTGATTGCAGTAAAGCAACTGAACTTCATTTCACAATCTGAATTTAATATGCAATATTATGTTAAGTGATGGCATATAATGTCATTACAGTAAATAGTATCATACTGTGAATTATACATCCATCCTGGAATTCATGAGTTGCTATAGTTGGCTTGTAGTAACTCTTTCTAGACTTAATATTACATATAGCACCGGCTGAAATCAACTGCTTATTTCCGAACGCCTTTGACTTTCTTAAATGTTCAGCATTAGATCATGAATTTCCAACGTTTGATTTCTATTTCATTATCTTTGTCAGTTTTAGTGGAATTCCTTTTCCTGATTCTGAATATAGATGGACAGACAAAAATCTTCTCTTCTAGCATTACAATTCAACAAGCTCTAGTCTAGAGATGTAACAAGAAATATTAGAAGTTTAAATTAGCTGAGCCAGAGTGCTTTCTGAGAAGAACTTTCACTCCTTGTAAATAAACAAGGAGAAAATCACTTCTAAACTTGTCCAGAAATTACTTGCTGAAAGAACAACAGATCACAGAAAACTCACCTTGCTTCTCTGACATTTCTATCCAAACTCTCTCACAGCCTAACATACTCTGTGATTTCTTCTCTCTTACTATGGCGAGCAGAGTGTTTTGACAGCATCTCAAATTTAAAAAAAAAAAAAAAATACTAGGGCTGATCAGAGGGAGATATGGTAGGACTGAATAATCTGGAATTACAATCTAGCAATTCTTTTAAGCCTGGAAGAACAGAGTGAAGTTGAATTGAAGGAGAGATTGGCGTGCCCTGCTGCCTCAAGAAGACCCTGGCAGATTTCAGAAAGCATTGGTATCCTCACTTTGATCATATTCCTTTGTCGTGGATTATTTTTGAGTGTGGAAGGATACACTCAGCAGAGCACCAAACTCCTTGTAATTGTTTTGGAGTATTCATATTTTAAATGCTCCATATTAGAAGCACATTACAAGACCCCAGGGTGTGCATTACTGGGCAATTAAAGCGGTTCTTGGAAGGCTAACATTGTGAAGCTTCAGCCTTTTCTCTGCGCTGTGTCCGGGGGAGGCTGTGATGGCCAAGGCACACACACCCTGCTGTGCCGCACCGCTTAATTAGCGCCGGCCCGTACCGCTGAGCCACGGGCGGCGCCGGCGCTGCGCACAGGGCAGCCCGCGGGGCGCACCGAGCGGGGCTGAGCGCGGCACAGGAGCCTTCTCTGCGTCGGATGGCTTCCTACAAAAAGGGCTTGTGACCATCCCAGGGGTGCTGGCAAAGAGGGACAACGTGGGATGAGAAGAGGCAGCTTTGGGGTCTTTGGAGCCAACAATACCCCACCTGCAGATTGGTGCTGTAGGGGCATAAATGAAGCCATTTAACGTGGCTTCGGTTCAGATAGGAGACAGTCTTATGTTTCCGTGCATAGGTTGAAACACAGCTGAATTCACGGTTGAGCAAAAGAAAGGGGGTGGGAGAATCTTGTTTGCCCAAAGTTCAAAATGGAAAACAAGCTTTGTGACATGGTGAGGAAAAACAGCCAAGGGATTTGGGGGTGAAGGAAGGGAAATAGAAAGTCTGATAGTTAGAGCCTAATCCGATTTAGGGAAGGGCTTCAGTTCTTGCTCTGTCATGGACCTCTCTCATCAAGAGTTTGGACAAATGGCATTTCTCTCTGTGCTCTGTTTCCTGCCTGAAGTGTGAAGATAGGAGCATTGCCGTGCCACCTGGGGCACAGTGAGGACAGCTGGAAGGAGGAGTGAAGGGCTCAGACTCTCTAATAAACAGGGGCCAAGTGAGTGCTTCAGCGAGCTGTAGCACAGTATTGGCTTCGTCCTCCTGCTTGAAGCAGAAGTGACATGTACCCTGCTGACAGTGGCTGAATGTGAAGGGAAATGGGCAAAGGCAACAGGAATTGTATTTCAGCTGCACAGGCTTCCGTGGTGGTGTTTGAATTTGCAACAGCAGATGTAATTGGGAAGATCAGAGCTGCAGTTGTTACATAAAAGCCACAACATAATTTCTCATAGGAAGTAAGGTGGTAGCAGTAGAAGCTACTGCTCTCAAAATCTACTGCAACACTTAGAACCCTCAGAAAAACAGCTGACATTGGCAGGAGCAGCTTCCTCGCTAGCTGGCCTGGGGCTCTGGCACTCCCTGCCAAGACAGCAGAATGCCTTCAAACTCTGCCATATTCAGGGGCCACAAGCAATATTCACACATTCAAACTTGCTTCTATAATGAAAATTGCATTTTCTTCTTTTGGAAAAGGAGAGAGAAGAGGGGCGATCGTGTACTATGTTAGTATATACACACAAGATTTATAGGTTAATTAGATTGATTAGATTGATAGTCCTAAAAGGTGCATGAAGAGAATTATCTGTTTTCCCAAAGCTTCCAAATAGATGAGAGGTCAAAATGGAGATGCCTTACATATCTCAAAACACAATCCCAGCCCTCTCTGAGGGGAATTGACTCTGTATCTTCTGTTAATCTGTGTAGGTCCATCAATTTCACTGGGCTAGACTGGCATCGTGCCTGTAGACGTTGGGAAAAAAGTATCCCTTTGTTCCAGGCTAGCCTGCTCACTAGGAACACCAGAGAAAGCCCCATCCTGCCCATTTCTCTCACTGCATTTCTTGACTGCACTCTAAGAAGACGCACAATTCACAGCATCAGTGTTACTATCTGCGGGGCTTAGAGTGGAGCTAGGATTTTTTTTGTTTTTTTTAAATCAGTGACCCATGATGACACCATATGGTTTTATTTCATTTAATTTGAGCAGGGCATTAACGTTCAGCTTCTAGCAGATCTGTACCCGTTCCAGTTCTGCTATGCTACATGGTACAAGTGCAGACAGAGGGAAGAGGGGTAGAAAGAAAGAAAGGGGAAGATGTCTGCCTTCTGAGAGTAGATGTGCCAGGCAGGAGGCTGGCCTGCCACCTCATTCTGCTGAGCACTAACATGCAACTTCATGCCCCTGGTACTGATGATTGACAGCAGTCAGCCACGTGTATAGGTTGCCTAGCCTGACCTCCTAGAATGAATTGCTGCATGAGGCTGTAGGAGCCATTTGCCCACCTGGGAAACAGATAGGCTTGAATATTTGCTGTGTTATGCAAAGCTGTGGCTGCAGAGCCATCAGGACCCAGGCTGGCTGGCTTAAAGGTGGCTGAAGTATATCTACACGAGCTGCACTGAAGCAGTGACTGCAGCATAGAAATGTTCTCAGGCAGGTGTTTCTACTTTTATTACGCTCAGTTCATGTCTGGAAGGCTTTCTTCCAGAAATTCATTAAAATCCAAACATTTAGAAGATATCATACAGTTACCAAAATACTATAAGCAAACTTGATGCTGAGTTTTTGACATGCTGTTTTTAAGGTGAATTAAGGAAATCTTAAATGACAAAAAGAGTTCTACTGGTCTTGGATGTAGAAACACAGGACCTGGGTCACTGAGTCCAAATTTTGATACCATAGGCAACCATGGAGCAGACATTCAACTCAGAGCATCCATCAAAGTACTCATCAAAGCAGCTACAGATCTACCTTTCCCCCTCAACAAATTCATAAACTCCGCAATAGAAGACCAAAAGCTATAAAACCAACAAGCCACAGGAAGAGGACAGGAGAAAAGCATCACTCGTAGCTGAAGTCCCTTTCACTAGCAAGACATTTCCGCCATGAAAAGGCCCAGATATTTTTGACCTCTTAGGAATTAAGAATTGTTTTCTGATTACAGCTACACTGCAATGATGTGTAGTTCAGAGCATCAGCTCTGCAGTTCAGAGTGTCATTTTCTGTTACCTCTAGGCTGGCCAGCTCGAGTCCTGCCAGCAGTGTTGCTGCAGCAGCATGGAGCTGGCATGGGGCACAGCCCCAGAGCTGCCAGCACACAGGGGCTGCCACGCAGCGCGGGCCGGAGCTGTCACAACAGCGGCTGTGCCAGCAGGCGAGTTAAGAACACCTACAGAAACACATGGGCTTGCCAAGGTTAAATATCTTAATCTGGAGTATGGGAAGTTTTAATTGAAAGCTTTGCTTTGAGCCCATTTCCAGTTATTAAAATTCAGGAGTCTGTGCTGAATTCCTTGTGGACATTCATTTTGATTAACAGAAGACATGTGTGTACTAGGAAGGGAGTCTTGAACTGGGAGGAATCAGATAAATGTAGATAACATTCTCAGCCCTCTTGCAAGTTATGCCATACCTGGTATTTTGTGTAAAGCCTCAGATCTTGAAGATAAACAATTAGTTCAGCTTTCATTTAATACCAAGGTATTTCTGGCTTTCATAATTGCAAGGACCAGGTGGAAGTGGGACCTGGCTGCTTCCCAAGGGGCCAGAACTGGAGGCAAAGGAAAGAAAATTCTTATTTACAGCATTGAGAATTTTATGCCAGTGTCTTCATTCTGGAGGGTATTGACTTACAACTTTTTAACTTTTGGTTTTGGCAGCATTGTGTATTAGCTGTGTGTTATCTCTGTGTCCTGCAAAGTGCTGCACTGCAGTACGTGCTTGCATGTGTTGGATAAGTAAATGTTTCCTTTTACAAGGATGTCATCTTGTGTGCCTCCCTTACACTCTTCAGAACTGAGGAAAATTTTCACAGTGGACCCTTTACCATTAGAAGATTTTTGCCAAAATAACGATAAAAAACCCCACTGCTGAGGATATGTCTATTTAATCTAATGTTATTTTTACCCTGGCTTTTAAATAAATAAACAAAATTGTAGGAAGAATGTAAATCTTATTAGACTTGGAAAATTGTGCGTTTTCCCTTTAAAATTATCTTTTTCAAGTGAATTGGTGACTACGCTGAAAAATGAAAATAATATGTTTCAATTTTACTGAAAAAGCAGGTTCCAACTATACTGAAATGTAGAATTTAATAAAGTTCTGATTCAAAACCACATAGAAAATATTCACAGAGAACCAGAATCTTTTGCTTCCTGTTCTAGTCCTTGTTGTTCTTGGTATAATTTATTCCTTGCTTTATCATGTCAACCAAAGCAGTTAAGCACAAGTGAGCACTTCAGTGTGTGGATGCTACATAGACACCCAGCATCAAGCTGGTGCCTGTCTCTGTAGAAGATTATCTGGTTTTCATATTTATAGGACAAGGCCAGTTTTATATAGTGAAAAGATAAATCTGTAACCAGTCTGGCTCATGTAAGTTCAGTGTCAGGTCTAGTGTTTAGAGATATAAGCTGTATGTTTTTGTGTCCATATTGGGTTGGCAAATGCATTAACATTTGGTTCTTGGTATGTTTTAATTCACCACACAGCCAGCATACTTGTTTACCAATAGTTCTGTATTTATAACTGTGGCTACATGGAGTTAGACATTTGGGTCACATATTATATATTTGGGCCCCATGAAGAATTAATAAATATTTTTTCAACCATTTCAAGTTTTAACAGAGCTCTATGGGAAAATATTCAGATGTGTGGCTTGTATCCATCATCAGCTATCTGTATGGATGTTTTTGTACAGCACACACTTATTACAAATAAGAAGTCACAATCACCTAGCACTAGCCTTTAATAAGGCTATAATATGTATGATGTAATATCTGACTTATCAGAATACTGATACATAATTTATGTGGAACCTTGCTGTATTATAAGGCCCATACCTGTGTGTATATTTACGTAATTGTGTAAGTTTTGAATGCAGAACTGCTTAATTCTTAAAAACCCATATCTGGCTTCCATCTGATTAACTGCAGCACTGTGGGCTTCTGTGATCCTTTACCATCCTATCAAACCCATCCTTTTCTGTTACAGTTGCAGTGGCTGGTAGAGTATCCTGAGCCTCTGGGTCCCCTTTTCCTGGCTCCTGGATAAGTACAGTCTCTCTCCATAGGAGTTAGCAGATTAAGGGTTTATCTACATAAGGCTCTGCAAAATAATTTGAATTAACTGCATGTGTGAAATTGGTCTAGTTAAACTGCATTACACCTCTGACTCTCTTGTTTAGAATTAAGGCAGCTTTAATTTAGTTTAGCTTAATTCACTTTGGAAATGAAGTGAACTAAATTCAATTTAGGACACTCAAATTTTGAATGAGCACCTGAACAATGTTTTAATGCTTTTAACCGATGTACTTGCAAAGTTAATTCAGATTAATTTTCCCGTTTGCCCCTTTGTAAACAAGCCTGTTTTCTGTTCCCTCTCAATGAAACCATCTCAGCTGAGACTCCTTCAACAACTCTGAATTGACAACCAACCTCCCAAGAGGAGCAGTTTAAATGATCCTCCCACATGCACAAGTGTTTCCTTATCCCTACATCCCCATGCAGGCAACTTTTCTCCCAGTGAGCTTTAGTGATCTCTAAGACTGATTTGTCTAGAGCTTGACTCGCTGAACCAGGCACTGGCAGGGGTAAGCACAGAAGAAAGAGATGCAGCAATTGTTTAGCACTATCTGAAGACCTGAGTTATAAATATTGAATTATTCAAATTTTGCAGTTTAGGACTTTGCAGTGGAATACAATATTGCAAATTATGATATATTATTTCTGCAAATCATGATATTCTAGAGAATTTTAGTGATTCTATTCAGTTCTATTATTTCAAAACATGGTCCCCTTAATCTGAATTAAGTACTTGTTCACCTAATGAATCAGGATGCTGCCAGCTGTAAATCAGCATGTATTTAATTTTTTTATCTAACTTAAGTTCAACAAGATCAGATGCAATCAGGATTCATAGGCAGAGGAATATAGAGGGACATAGGCAATGGTATTTAAAGAACTATACTCTCTTTACATTTTTTCTTGAATGTGTTATAGTCTAGGAATACAAGAGGTAGCATAAGGTGAACCAAAGATTCTATCATGTCATTTTTAAAAGGCAGTTGCAAAATCAATCATGAACAAAATAACCTTAGAAGTAAGACAGAAGCATATTTTAATGCAAGAATACCAATATTTTTAGAACGCCATTATGGAAATTTCAAATTTTTCATTACCTTCCTTAATTTTAAAACATGTTGTGTATGGTCAAAAGATACCTTAGGAAGGAAATGCTGTCAGATATCTTTATCACAACGCAAAAAAGCCCTTGAAAAATTGCCTTTTGGAAAATCTTATCTCAGAAAGCAGCTATCCTAAGATTTTGCTAAAAAAGTCAACCAGACAAAAAAACCCCAAAAAACCCAAAGAAACCAAAGAAAGCCACTTAAAGGTCCCAAGGCATACAGTACAGTTTGATTAGATGGGTAGGCAATATTTTGTGTCCTGTTTTTTATTAAGTTATTGCTTATGAATAGTGTTGTTCAGTGGCTACAGTAGTCTCAGATCTTTGAGTGGTAGAAAATTAGCAGGGTTTCACTGAAAGAGCCACAGTATAATGCAATAAGGAGACAGTCCTATAAATTAATGTGCTTGTGCAGAATGCACTTCAGTGCATGTGGGCATCCATTTATGTGCAGCTAGCTAAGAGGATACTGCTGTAAGTAAAATCTAGGCTTGAAGAAGCAGTGACTTGCAGTGTGGCTGTGTTGCCCTGCGGGGCTGTAGTGATGTATCAGTGTGTGTATGTGCTTGTGGGTTTGTACACACAGGCCATTGCAGGTCTGTCTGTCTGCAGGTGTGCTCCTACTTCTGTGTGTGATCTGGGTGCGTTGCTTTCTGAATATCAATGAGCTTAGTAAAAGCGTGTATATATTTGTGTCTGTGTGTGCATCTATCTGCATATGGATGGGCTTGCATGGTGTCTGTAGATGCGTCTCTTTGTGTGGCTGGTGTGTCTCTCCTGTGAGATGGATGCCTTCTTGAGGCCTGATCTTGGTCACTGTGAGTGCTTCCATTCCTGTAAGAGGCACCATCATGCAGCAGCAAAAGCAAAACTGGGCACCAGGAGACCTGGATCCCTGTTGATGAGCTCTGTGAGTGAGCAGTCTTTTAATTCACTCTGTGCCTCAGTTTCCCCTCCCAGCCTTTTTTAAACTGAGGCTGTGGACACACACTCCCTGCTACTATATGGGCATAATGTAATTCACTGTGTGAATGGCTCTATCTAGTTCAGTCAAGATACTGAGTCCTAAGAGGACCTTCTGATGCTATGCCACTGCCTCCCAGTAACATTCATCCCTGCATGTACCTGCCTTTGTGTGTTCCTGTTTGGGGTGTCCATCTGTGTACCTTGTGGCTGGCTATTTGTAGTTTTTACCTCCCCCATGTACAAACAGAGCAGAGGAAGATGGAAAGGAAGGAGTTATTAAATACCAAGCGGATATGCAATAAATCCCATTGATTTTACAAACTCCAGTTTGTCTTCAATCTCCTTCCGTTCTTTATCCTGGGGGCATTGCAACAAAACCCTATTTTAAATACCTTTTCTTTCCCTTCCCCCTTCCCCCTCCTCTCACTCCCAAAAAAGTGTCAATATTTTATTTGGATTTTTAACTTCGCTCCATAACAGTTGTTTGACCTCCTGACTCATGTGAGTCACATAAATTCTGGGACTTTATTCAGGAGCCATGTTCCTTCTATTGAATAAGCAATTTGGGAGGGTGAATTAATGACTTGTGCTGTTGCTGGAAAGTCCCTGAAGAAATATTAAAATTGCTTGCAGACCGAATCAATACTCACTGAACATCCAGCATGAGGACCTGGGCTTTTTAATGGCTACAAGCAGCGGCACTGGGTAGAGGAAGGGGAATTCCTGTACACACAACGCACGCAGGCATACACATCCAACAGCAGCCTTCCCCCAGCCTTGCTGGCTGCTTCAATAACAGCATATTCTTGTACATGCAACCTGCTATGAGCTGCTGCCTGCTGTGCCAGGGAAAGGACTTGCAATCCAGTTCCCCCATCTCCCTCCCTAGAAAATCATGCAAGATTTGCAAAAGCTGGTTGTTTGGGCTGTGTGTTAAGCAGTTGGGTTAGCATTGTCTGGCACAATCTGTGAGGCACAGGGAAAGTTGGTTATTTGTGGCGTTATGAGCCTGTTCTGTATGTCGCTTTGCTTTTTTCCTCTCTAAAGAGGAAAGACACTAATGCTGTGTTAGGTTTGGGGATGCTGTTGGGGTTTGGGAAGAGGATTTGGCTGTGTTGCAGAGGCAGGTCTGTGAGATGGTTCTGTGGCTTTGGGTGCTGAACAGTATTTTCATCTGTTCAAAGTGGAATTTGTTTTGTTTGTGATATTCTGTAGGATTTCCTTTCTTCTAACATCTTCTGTTTTGGTGAGGCTTGAGTGTCATGCGCCCCTTCTTGTGTTAAGAGTGCCTGTGTGATGCTTTTGGTCATTGAGCAGGTGTCACTTCACTAGACCAGTCTATTTCAGGGCTGTGGGTGCAATCCTGAATGGTTCTGAGTGCCCTGGGAGTCCACCAACCTCACTAGGACATGAATGCAGTCAGTTGTGCTGCTCAACAAGGCTTTTACTATTTGCTGTTCACTAGACTAACAACTGCCAGATTTTGTCCATACCCCAAGACCCCTCTGGCAAAGGTGGGTTTTGTTACCAGAGTTTTCAAGTCTCCTTTGAGAATGTGGCCCATGTTTTGGTGTTTTGCCCCGTGGTCGTGAATGGCTGTTTTGTATTTGCTTGTTGGGTGGCTGTTATTGTGTATTAACACCGGGCTGGGTGTGCTTTGTATGACTGCATGTCTGTCTCATTGATTCCATCAGTATTATTTTGTAATCGTGTGATTGAGTTAGTGTGCTTTTCAGGGCTCCTGTGTATTGAATAATGATGTCAGGGATTGGGTTGTTTGACTGGGTAATGGCCTCTTTTCAGTGTTGTAAGTGAATGTATCCTTCTCCTGTTTCCCTGTCTCGGCTGGGGCAGGATCATTTACACTAGGTGATTCCTTAAGATGCTCACATGCACTAGAAGAATTTCCCTTTGGCTCACGAGCTCTCCCTGCCCACGGGGCATGCTGAAGGTACGTCTCTCATGCCTGTGTGACACATGGGGTGGCACATCTGGCTGGTTCTCAGCTGCATGCTTTGAGGTGTGTGTCTTCTGGTGTACTTAGGGATTTTGCTAAGACCTTTCAGTTACGTTTTCAGATAAGGTTCTTCACAATTACACGCAAGACAATTCTGTGCAGTTTCAAATAGATTTGACTGAGTCTGTGAAAGGATCTATAAATTACCACATGTCTTCAGTGAAGTGCACGCTTGCCTTTGCAAGGGTCTTCTTGTATGACTTTCTACACTAATGCACAGAAGGGCATCTGTGTCAGTTAACAGATGCCTCTGATCTGTGTGTGACTGACTAGCAATGTTCCCAAGTCTGAACTGACCTGGGTCTCTCATATATGTGAGAAAGAATGGGATTCTGTGTCAGCAGAGTTTAGCAGTAAATATATGTGTTAAGAAATTTTAAACGTACAGTGAATCCCTGGGTTTGTGCAATGGCTTCTGACTTGTGTGGGTATTGTGCAATAATGCTTTAAGGCAGTGTGGCCACATTTGGTCCCTTGGAAATGAGCAAGAGAGTTCAGTTATTTTTCAGCTGATGATTATGTGTCATTGCTGCATGAATTTATTTGCTCTGCACAGGCAATGTGTCTGGCATTGGGCCTGTTCTGTCCTTCCTCAGCCATCAGGATTTAGCCCAGCAGCAGTCACATCCAGACAAAGTCCATGAAAAAGGCTGTGAAAGATCCAGAAAACTTCCAGAGAGAGTTGTCACTTGCACCCTCTCATCAAAATATCTTATCGTGGAGAGGTCTATGAACTCTCTCAGTCAGGCCAACTATATGGCTGGGATTGAGCAAGCCAGTGAATTTAGCTCATATTTTTTGATAAGGTTACTAACAGGTAACTCCTTACTCATCCTTGCATTAGCTCAAGCCTTGTTACTTCCCTTGCTCTCTTGTTTATGGTCTCACACTCTTTTCCCCACTTTCTCCTCTGTGTTCTGGCCTGAATTTGACCTTGAACAGATTACATGATCCTTAGCCCACCCACTGCTTTACCAGATTCCACCCCTTAGACTGGGGAAGCAACATCAGGGTAATAGAGAGAAGGGAAAAAAATGAGGGAGTGAGGAAGGGAGAGAGGGAGGGAAAGAGGGAGAGAGACCTGTTTGAAAAATAATTGGAGGCTGTTAAACAGAGGAGCCCAGCATATCACTCTAGTAATGGAAATAAATTCCATTGTATTTGCATTTTAATTTTCCACATAAACAAAGGCCCGGAGTGAGCTGGCTTCGCCAGAATCACCGGCCAGAATTTAATTAGAAATGAAAAGTTTATAGGGTCCTCTTTAATGCGATTAATGCACAGTTAACATTTATCACATACATATGCTGGAATCGCCTTTTTTAAGCAACCACCGGCCATGAAATGAATTTCTTTTCAACTTTTTTAGCATGCGTGAGGAAGGCTGTCTCTGGTGAGGCGGTCCAGTGAGCACACTCCTGACAGCTTGGTAAACTGCAGCCCACAGAGGCTTAGTAGCCCCCATCCTCACTGAAGAAAGTTCAAGGTGGCTTAGAGGGAAGCATGGTCTAGTGGTTAAAGCCTGAGGTTGGGAGTCAGGGGATCTGGGTTGTATTCCCAACTCTGCCACATGCTCACTGCATGACTGACTTGCTCTCAGCATCTGTTTCTCTGGGTGTTAAAAATAAAAGAGAAATCAGCTGGAAGAAGATATCTCAGTCCCAGACCCTTCCATGTCTCAGTCTTTCCAGCAACTTGCCCAGCCCTGTTGTATGGGATCTGGATTGTATCCTGTACTGTGCTGACCTCTCAGCTCATCTCCCTGTGCCTCAGCGTTCCTATGCCGGCTGCAGGGACAGGGGAACATCCACAGAGCTTGCCTGATTTGAGAGGCTGGGCCTCCTGAAGGGACTTCTTTACAGTGCCCCTGCTGCCTGCACATTCATATACATCTCATGGGCACGGCTTCCTATGGATCTCACATTGTTTCTGTGAGATATGCATCTTCCTGCCAAAGAGCATGAGTCAGGAGTGGAAAAAACTCTGCCTTTGCAGTGTGGGAGTCCTGGCAGCCCCGCCATGAGGACCTGTATGCACTGCTGAGACAGCTGCATATTTCTTAAGGGGATCCTCGCTGGTTTTATCCAAGAAATGACTAAGAACAGCTTGTGAGATGCTGGGTCCATCAAGCCTCAACTTCAGATACACTAACATAAACCTACTCAGGAGCAGCTACCAGCCCTCCTTGTGGAAGGGATAATTGTGCCTGCGAGTGCTTATAACAAGCTTGGGCTTGTCTGCACATGGATGCTAGGGAAAGAAAGTCTAAATCAAGAAAAAATATCAATATCCTTTCCTTGCAGAGCACAACGATGAGATGAAAGGCCAAAGGTGAACACCTCCCCTGTTAATCTGTGCCCCTGCCAGAGCGAGGAGGGTATCAGACTTGTCACCTCCCTGCCTCCTCATGAGTCCCAGAGGAGATTGTGGTCCCTTCCTTATGCCCTCTTCCCTGTTCTGGCTGTGTGACAGACGGGCTACAGCCCCCCTCTACTCCCGCACTTCCTTTCCAGTCTTGCAGACAAGCAGAGTAAATAAACCAGGCCCATGGACACAGAGTGTTAGCGTGTTAGGGACACAGCAGGGGAAGGAGGAACATGAAACCTCTATTGATCCCTTGAGGAATGATGTCCTTTCCTTATCTTATCAGATTCTCTTCACTCTTCAATTATAGTCTGTTGAAATTGGCCTCTTAACCCAAACAAGATAACCTGGGTAATGAGGAAAAGAGTGCAAGGGGAAGAGACAGGAGAGAAGGGCAGAGTCCAGCGCATTAAACTATAGCTATAATTAGAAATATCTCCTTTAGTGCAATCTCCTCTGCCCCCAGTATCCCCAGGTATCCTCTTCTTGCATCATGTATCAGATGAGCTACCACACATCCACTCCCTGCCAAATGTATCATGCCATATACGCCCTTCATTCCCTTGGTCACACTTGGTACCCACAACAGGCACACATCCCTACATTTGTGCATGACATTTTCTTGTGTATATGTATTTGCCCTGCCATACATGTTTTGTGTTCACACATCTCAGCAGATGCTGCTTTGTCATACACACGCTTGCACATGTGTTCGTGTTATTGATGCTGCCCCTCTCCCCAGCTGTGTTTCCTCAGCACATTGATGGTATGGCTGCCAAAGCACCTTATCCCCACATCTGTCCAAAAGAACTGCTGGCAAAGATATGAGCACTGTTAGGACTCCCCTCTGCATCTGCTTAGAGCCATAGCTCATCAGTGCATTTACAAGACTCTCTGGCCATCGGGAAGCAGTGGCACAGAATGCCCTGCAGAGTCCCGTGGATTGCTGTGCCTTTGCTCACCACTGTGATTCCCTGCATGGAACTGCAGAGTTGTGACGTTGTTTCCATGGATAAGACTATTCTTAGTTCTTACACAAACCAATAATACCTACTTGCTAAAAGTCTATACTCCCAGCTGGACGTGTTGCCCTAGTGATACACCCATGGTCCTCCTTGTACACATGTCATGGGGTATAGGGCATGTCTCGCCCAAATATCCATTACAGAGAAGATTGTCTAGTGGAACAATAGAGACTCAAAGGTTTATCTGCACAAATGCACCCAGGTTTCCATGCTCAAATTACTTCACTGTGTACAGTGATCCTGGAGCATATTCAAGTGGTGCAGAAAGTGCTTTCATTTTGGAAGATGGTGCTCTGAACAGTGCTAAGGCTTCATTTACAGAGCTGGCATCCTCCTCATGCATGCATGCTTCAAAAGACTGTGCTCCCCAGCATCACTGTATCCCTTGTCTTTCACTGTGCCAGAGGCATTTCCTTGTATACACATCCACCTGAAATGGGCCACACTCCCTTCCATTTCATGTCTCCCTGTGCCACCAGCTCTCCCAGCTGTGTCTGTGGGGCATGAAAAGCCATAGGTATGCCCTAGGCATGTGTTTTTCTTTAAATATTTGCAGGTCACAGGAACTCATGTAAACTGCAGAGGGGGTTTAGAATCATAGCATTCATCTTTTTACAAATTTGTATGCGCTTTCTCATGTGCGAGCAATACAGACTCATCTGTGCAGTTCCTCTCTGCTTTCTGGCCTGCGCCCCTCCCAAGAATCTGCACCCACTTACTCTGTACCCATCCTGTCTGCCATCATACTCACAGACCCTAAACTTGGGCACACGTGTAGCCTGAAACTGTTAAAGCCACGTAAGGGAGTTGGATGTTAATACTGAATGACTCAGTGTATTATTTGGCACAGTGGCCCAAACTGCCTTCTGGAAAGCCGCAGCAGGTGTGATTTTGACAGTATACAATTCAAATCTGCTTTAGCCTTTCACTCCATCCTTATCTCTTTCCCTTTCCTTATCCAAGCCCACCCAACTGTGCTCCCTTCCTATTCTGGAAACTTCATGTTATGGCTCATCTGTCAGAGTCAGCACTACAAACATTGTCTCTTTTAAACTCTAAATTTGCTTTTTGTTCCACAGAGAAAGGGAATTTGGGACATTGCACATTTTCCACTCTGTCTCTGCTTGCACTGCCTTGGCATGTTTGTACATAGCCTATCCCTGAAATACTCTTCCCCATGCACTCAGTTTGCAAACATGATATTCTTTTCTTCCGAAATATTATTCCTTACTTTTCCCTTCTCTTATACATCTTCTCCATTCACACTGATTTTGTAAATGAATATGTATTTTTGTGTATGTGTAATTTATGAATAAATGTTTAATTTTTCAAGTTCAAAGGTCTGCAGTTAAACAACCAAGAAGTGGCCTAAATTTAGGCAAATATTAACAGCAGGCACTATTACCTAGCTATATCATGCTGTGGTCTTTCTTTTTAGAGACAGATGACCAAAATTTGTTCTTAAAAGAATTTTTAGAGAAACATGAGTATACTGAAAGGCAGTAATCCCTTTAAGAAGAGCCCAAATCCTAGTGCTCAAAAAATCTAGTGCAATTTTAAAGTGAGAGCTTGAAAGTGGGCAGTGGAATAATGAGGTTGCTGTTGTATTTTGGCCCAGCTTGAAACAAATGACGATTGGTTTTAGGAATCAAGGGGCTGGGATATTAATCCTTCCTGACCAATGAAATGAGTACTCTTTTTGTTGCCAGAACTATGCAAATTACCCTAGAGATGGTACAGGGCGTCCTGTCTGACAGATACGTGAGGGTTTCTTTTGTGACTTTGTTGTCTGGTTACAGTCTCTGCTTTTCCTTGTGTAAATTAGCAAACAGACATCAGTCTGCCTTGCAAAACATGGGTACCACCCTTCTCAAATGAAATACAATGATGGGCATTTTGAGCAGAGCTGATCACTAATCTTGAAGCAATTTGTCTTCCAAGCAGAGATGGCTATTTAACCCTTATGCCTTGGACCAATACAGAGAGAAGAATTCTTACCTTGGAAGGAGGAGGATCTGTTGAAAATGGAGCTAAATGTAGGAATAGTAAATCTGCCCCCAGGAGAGAACAATTATTAGAGGCAAACTCCATCCTACCTGTGTATGTGTGCATGTGTTAGGGAGTTGCTAGAAGCCTGGGGAACAACATGCTGTGCAGGTTTTAGAAATGCTACCTGAACTGCAGAGCTAGGAGATGACTAAAGCAAGAAATTTCCTATTTCTGTTTTTCATGCAGGCAGAGACAAGCCACCAAAATCTCCCTTCCTGAATTAATAGTGAGGTTTGGGTAAATGTTTCATGTATAGCATTTTCTGGGAAGTGTATCTGTGTACTCACAGTCTGTTAGCTCAGGCTTTTGGCACATCACTCTTCCTCCTCTCTGTCAAAACTGGTACACACATAAATCCCAAGGCAGACAAAGGACAAAGGAATATCCTTCCTTGACTGCATCGAAGTCCTGCATATGCTTCCTTTTGCACACCAGCATTTGTGTCACCATCTACTTGCCTGCTCAGAGACATGTTCTCTACCATATACCAGTACATAATATCCAACCAGCAGGCACATTTCTCCACAGGTACCTATCTGCCTTGCACCTAGAGTCCCTGTACAAATGTCCTGTACAAAGAAATGCAGTATAGTTCAGCTTTTTTGTTTCCCATACCCACCTCTGAACATGTCAACCTTTCAAATTTGCCTACCATATAACGAATATACCCTCTACACTCCTTCTGTGCCATCACTCCTCCTCAATGTCTAGATGGACAGACATATTCTCTCCATATGTCTCAAACATTTCATGCATATATCCTGTCATTCCTCATACCTCAACCATAGCTATTCCTCTCCTATGGCTCCAGGATTGAACTATTGTGTTGTCCATTTCCCAGTGACAGGGGGTCTAGTTACAGGGTTATTGATTAGTTTTCATGCAGACAGATGGATCTGCCTTTGGTCTCCCCACCAAAATCCACCTCTGTATGGGCTGATTGTCACTGCTCCAGGGATAGGATTTCACCAGGAGACCACCCTCCATGCAAACATCCTTCACCCAGGCCACGGATGGTAATAAATGGAGTCAGGCTGAGCCATAATAAAAGCAATTGAGTGGGTTACCTGTGCAGACATGAGATTTATACCTCCTCATATTTGATGTGATTGTTTTATTGAGTTCTCAGTGCAGTTAGGATGCCATTTATTTATTTATTTATATGCCTACTTATCATGGAAGAGGGGGGAGGCTCTTTCAGCCTAGCTGCTGTTCAGCTTCTGTCTTGTCAAATATGAGCCCATAGAAAAGGACTCTCCAGTTTTACTCTGCTTTTTACCTAGACTTGGACTTGATGAGTGAGCCCTTCCCACATATCTCATTTCCTCTGACAGACAAAGATGTTTGTTTCAGGACCCCTGAAACCTTGAGGACTGTCTGAATTATGAGCCTAGTAGAAGCTAAGGGGCTGGTGTAAACCAAGACATGTATATATACTGATTTTCTAAAAGTGCCTCTTGAAAGAAATTCCTATTTACGCTGTGCCTGTTTTGGACGATGGTTTGTGATCTATGCACAGAGCCCCTTTATGCTATTGCAATAGATATAGTAAGCACTGGCATTAATTCTGGCTCTGTGATCACATGCAAGCATTGAGAAATATTAGCAGGTGTAAATTGATTGGAAATGAATATTTGTAAGTGCACTCTGAGGAGTTTGGAAACCAAGTGATTAGATTTGTGATTTTCAGCTGGGTAGATAGTCATGTAAGTGCTGCAAAATCAGCCCTCAGTTACTGGCAATAGAGAAAATTGGAGGCTAGTGCTGAATATCATAGTGTCTAGTATTTCATCACAAGCCTGATTGTGGTTTTTTGGGTTTTCCAGCTCCTCTGGTCAAGTGGTAGCATGAGAATTTCAGTTCTCATTTAATAAACGATGTTGCCAGTACTTTGGGGGCTTGAAAAGGGACCTGTCAGCTCTCAGAAGACTCAAAGGACTGCATTGTTAAGATGTTTTTAAAGTTGTTTAATAGGAGTCAGATATCCAAATCCCCTTTAAAATTTGGAGTAGAAAAGAGAAAACAAGTGAAAACAAACCTACACTGTATTACAAGTACTCATGATTCTTATGCCAATTACACAGTTTAGGCTCTGCCTTGGCATTTTTAAACAGTTGGGACTGATAGATATGGCAATGCAGCTATAGGGTCCAGTAGATTAATTTGGATTACAGAGGAAAAAATCCTTGTTCCTGTTAGTCTGAGTTTCAAAAATAATCATTTGGGAGAACTCAAAGCTTTCTGATGTTTTCATGAGTAGTAATCGTAGTTTGAGCCATCTACACACAGATGGGATTTCCTAAACCCCTAGTGAGCTGTGTGGATGTCAGACCAATGGCAAATGCTTTTAGAAGTCTCTAGATTTCCATTTATAGAGACCAACACCCAAAGTGTGATGTCTAAATATTTTGCTGATTTTAAGTGGAGAGCATTAATTCCATTTCAATTTCAGTATGCCTTAATTAAGGACAATGGAATCTAAGTGAAGCTCAGCCTTGTTCAACTGTTTTGAAGTAATATACTTTTATTCAAGTAATATGGTTTTTTTTAAATAGGTTTGGGGATTAGAGATGGGAGGTTTTTGACATTTGATATATGTCTGAAAACACGACTTTGTTTTGTACGCTCCATGTCATCATATCATAAAAGGTCCAGCTGGCCTGCTAGACCATTATCTGTCTCTTCAGCCAACACAAGATTATTTCTTATTGTATATTTGCTTGTTATTAATGCCACCTATTTATATATATTCCAAGAAATCAGAAATTCCTATGGGATGCAATTCCACATTTTAATGGTCCTCCCTATCAGGGGATACCTTCTGCTGCCATTTAAATGTTTCCTTTCTTATTTCTCTCCCTTCATTCCTGCCTATAGTGCTTTGTTTAGATGTGAATAATTCCTTTCCTGTTGGAAGGACTGTGCCCTTCAGATCACTATATTGTTCTCACCCCCTTGTCATTTCTTGGCCAAGCCATTTATATTTTCTCCTCTTTTCTCCCAAAGTCAAATGAGTTTTTTTCACATAATACTGATTCTGGTAAATGAGGTTTAGCTCCATAAGACTCACTCACCCAGCGCAGAAGTGCAGCTACCTCTATGGCAGAATGCAGCAATAATTCAGTAGTTGCAAAATCTTGAAAATATTTAACTTCCAGCAAAAATCAAGCTTTTTTTATACATCTATTAAAAAAGGAAGGGCTGGGATTTTTAGATGATAAAGGGACCGATACGGTTCTGAACTTCAAGGTTCACAACACAAGGAGTTCAAAACTTCCCAGGCACAACCAATTCTACTTGCTGACTGGCTCTGTTGAGCTAATATCTCTGCAATATGAAAATTCGAAAAAATACGGCTAGCTTATTGTATTTCCCTCCACACAACCTTCCAATGGCCAGATACGATGAATAAGACAAAGAGAAATGCTGTGAGCATTCATTTACTCTTTCAGCTGCAGTAGCATTGTCTGTAACCTCTGCTTTATGAGCCTGTCCTTTATTTGCAATGATAAAAAGAAGATAATACCAGGTTTGTGTCTGATGGAAAATAGTCTGAATTTAAAGGAGTATATTCCCTGTAGTGAAGCCCTGTGTGACCCGATTACATTCTTTGCTCAGCTGAAAGTAACTGGCAGTAGAAGTCTTCTACCTTGAGAGCATGCCCTGATGCAGGAAACTGCATAGGATCCTTAGCATCAGCTGGAAGAGAAGGTTCCTGCTAGAACCCTGAGCCTCTTCTGTGCATGCTAGGAAGTGCCAGGTTACAGGTCCTGGTAATCTCTGCTGAGTGCCATTGGACAAGTTTTCTTCACCCCTGCCTTGCACCAAAACAATGTCAAACGGGAAAATCACGTCTATATACAGTCTACAAGTAGAATATTTGGTCTCTATGTTGAGAAAACTGACTTGTACCTACTAAATACCGGCAGTGGTGGTAGGTTTGTGTGACACACACACCCACACACACACTTGCAGGTTAAAACTCAGGCAGTTCACCCTGAGTTCACTGCGGACATCGCAGTTGTCACTGCTTTTGATTACTATGAGCAAGCTGCCATTAGAGATACTCTGTACTCTTCCAGCTTCTCCCTAGGCTCGTTACCTGTCTTCCAAGAATTCCAGATTTGTTTGGGAGGAAAAACAAGAAGAGATTCACAGTGACTTTGGCTGGGATGTCCTTTGGGGAATTCCCAAGTGCTGCTGGCTAGCGAGGGTGGCTCAGAAAGCTCTGTTTGCGTAATACTGATTTCTTCCGCATATAACACAGCCCTTGCCCTCATGCACCCGTTTCTTGCCAGACAGTTTTTGCCTTGAAACATTATGTACCTCAATTGCACAAACTAAAGCCTCAGCTCATGTAAAACAACCTAGCTCCAGTTTGGAACTTTTTCTCGTTGTATGTTGAACTCAATGGATATTTTTAGCGAAAGATCATATTGAGTTTTACAAAAGTAACTAAAAGCTGTGATTTTCATTTTACAGATGGCAAAACAGCCTTCTAAGGAATCCATGTGACCTGCGTAAGATCAGTCAGAAAATTAATGTCAGAACTGGTAAGAGAAGTCTGATTTTTGAATATGCCATTCTTTGCTCTAAACTACAGGCGTGTCTGCAGCCACTGAAATTGCCCATATGCTCAATAATATTTCAATGTACAAGTATATTTCACTGGTCTTTATAACCCAAGTCAAAATCTTTCCATATGTGTTTTTAAAAGCACATCATAACTGGACACTTTAACTAGGCATCATTAGCCAATTGCTATATCATGAAAATGGAAATATCTCCCTAAACCATATGTTTAACACTAGAAATTAATAGATACCCAATACCTAAAAGAAGATCGAAAAAGCATCCAGCAGTTTGACTGAGATAATATATCCACTAAATTCTATTCTCTGCCATGAGGTATTAGTTAGGTCTGCTCTCAGGAACTCGGGGTCCAAAGTGTATCCAGAAGACTGACTGAACTCTGAAATCCTTTACCTTTGGCATGCCTTGGCTAAGAACTAACTGGGAGTTCCCAGTACTGAACCTGGCCATCCAAGAACTGGGATAGAGGTACAAATCAGGGGGAGGTTGTTTTGCTTTGCCTTTCTGGACCTCATTCACTAATCCAAGATAATTCATTAATTTAGGAGAAGCAGGAAATAATGCCTAAACCACAGTGTCTGTTGCATAACTTGCATTACCGTGAACGTATGTCCGTGACGTGCTCCATCCTGTTCCTACTAACGTACACTATCTAATTCAGAAGATTTCTCTGGGATGATTACTATCTCGTGAAACCTATGTTCTTAGGTAAATTATTTGTTCTGCTAAACAAAGGAAAAGTTCTCACTAACATCTGCCTCGAAGTTCATTCTTAGGAGACTGCCACAAGGAGCATCTAAATTTAGCAGTGTCTAAATTCAGTTGAAATAGTCTAACCTGAAAGGACCAAAGATCCTTTTATAATCTATGTGATAGATATGATAATTTATAGTCATATGATAGATGGAAAAGTTTGGGCTGGCAGCAAGGTGCTCGAGCGACTTAAAGCATTAATTGCTTACCGAAGAATTAACGTCTGTCATTTGCCTCTCAATTACATGCACTGTGTACACATGTGTAAGTTGACATACATGCATGTATATATACACGTTTGTATGTATATATGTGTGTGTACCTACACATGCACAATTGATTTATACTGCATAGTACTTAAGATATGAAGTGGGAACAGGAAAGCACAGCGATAACTGATCTCGATCCTGTCATTTTGGTGCACTTTGCTTATTAACTCATACACTCTTTAGATTTTTCCGGTAATTAAAAAAAATCTACTGCATAGCAGAAGACTTTAGTATTTTTTCCTGAATCCTGACAGGGTAGTTAAGTCATGGTTTTTTGACTAGAGCTTGTATCTACCCTTTGTCTGCATGATTTCGGTACGAAAAAGTTTCCGATAAACCTCAGAACTAAATAACATGTTGTCCCAAATGCGTCCTGCTATTTTGAGTACAATAGTGATAGATCTGTGCAATGCAGGCACACAGAACTAAAAAAAAACCCTAAAAAACACAACCAAAAAGGATTTTTAAAGTATTCAAGAGAAACTTTTAAAACTGAATTGAAACAGTTGTTCTGTAGTCTCTCACCCAAAGACCTTTACCAGTGTTAGACTAATTCTAACATTAAGAAAGAAAATAAAATGTCATTAATACATTTTCAAAAAATCTTATAATAACCAAAAGTTTGAGGTTTTTTTGTGTACAAGGACATCTCCATTTCAAAGCACAGTATTCACATTCTATCTAGAGATATAGGTAATTTCTTTTTCTGTAGATGCCTTGCTAGTTGCCTTAAGATGTTAAAACAGTCCTGGATATAGCTCTAACTGCTCTAGACACTGGGCAAAACCAGATTTTGCGTTGGAAACTCCACATTTTGCAGAAGTAAGAGGACAGATATTTATTGATAGCTAGGTTTTAAAATTGTCATATCACTGAAGCTGCTCAGAGACTTAAGTGCAAGATTAACTCCAATTTGTGATTGGTGATCAGAGAGATGACAATTTACTGCAGGTAAGGGATTTGCTCTTACAAAGAACTGACCAATTCTGTTACAAATAATTCACTTGATGTGAATTTTTATAATGAGGGATAGAAAAATGTGTATTTAAATTGTGAGCTTCTTTGTGTTTTGTGAATTCTGTGAGCTGGAGTCATGAAAGTCACTGGAGTGATGAAGTTCACTCTACTCTCCTCAGCACTAGGATTGGGCCCTAATATACTCAATATTTCTTATTTCACTGCAATTTTTTCCCTGTTCGCTGTCCTGTTCTTGTCTAGGACAGACTTGCAAATTTTATTACCTGTGTTATGTGCTCACTTCCTCACAGATAAGAGTTTTGGGGAGCCTCATACAAAGGTGAACAGTGGGAAGTTGGGTCTGAAATTTTTTAAGGAATGGGAAAAGACTGAATCTTATGAAGCTAAAATGCTCTTGAGCCTTGGGGACTATACACTCAAGTGCCATTGCCATGGTGGGTCACAGCTGAGCCTCTCTAATATAATAATACTTAGCAGCTACAAAACACTTGTCCTCAAAGTATTTTATAAGCACAATCTAACTGACATCTGTTTCCACCTCCTTCTGAGAAAAATCAGTTTTCCTTTCCAGTGTAGGGAAACTGAGGTACGAAACGCCCCAAACCCTGCCGCAGAGTGGTGGGAGCCAAAGCTGGTGCTCAGCTTTCTGCCTGGGACATCACAACCCAGAAGTGAGGCACTGGATCCAGCAAGCATAAGACTGAGACTTCAGTGACTTTTGGATGCTGAGATCCCTTAAGCTAGCTGAAGTATAAATATATGTTGAGTCCTTATTGGCTATTTTTCCAAAGAGCCTGTGGCCATTCCTCTGGACTTCACCAGCTCAATTCCTTACAGGGATAGCTGTCTGTCCTTCCACAGCTGCCTTTGTAAGGTGTCTGAATGTCAAACTGTTATTATTTCAATACCTGACTGAGAGAGTAACAGAGACCTGGAGGTTTTTTAGGAGGGTGTATAATTAGCCGATCAGTATTATGTTACCCTGTTCATAACTTAATAACCATTTTAATACAGATGGCACACACAGGGATAATTTCCTAGGGTAGCCTAGCAGTATATTACAGAGACAGTGTGTCTGAGGGAATCTTTCTTAGCCAAGGTACATTCCACTAGCTAATTCTACCTGCTGTTTTCAAGATGATTTGGGATAATTCCATATCATTTGCAAAATATTAAAACCCATTTATATAGGATGCCAGATTTAGAAATACACAGCCTGAGTTATTAGACATATTTTGATAAATCTGCCATGAAAAGTGCAAGACAAAAAAATACCAGTGTGTTTTCCTTGCTATTTATTTTTTGCTTCCCTTGCTATAAATACACCAGGTTTTGGTGGTGTTTTTTTGTTTTGTTTTGTTTTTCAATCTGGCTAAATTTGCTATATATCAAAAGGGCCAGTGTACTGATTTGTGCATTTTATCTAAGCAGACACTACAAAAGCCTGCATGGTTATTTACACATACCCTGTGTATGTTTATTTGACTGGGAAGAGCCATACATTTGGAATTGCATCCAAAATTTCATGTATTTTTACTCTGTTGGTGAGATATTTAATGCTTATGTGTGTACCTTTTGCAAATGTCTTTGTTACTCTGTTTCTAGAGATTGTATTTCTGTGGGTACAGTCAGGGTATCTGTACGCACATAACACTAAAACAGTGTAATTACTTTTACTGTGTGCACAAGAGTGTTATGTTGCCAAAGTGTGAAGATCTGATGTGCGTTGTGTTTGAACGTGCAGGCATGTGAACAGTCTGAGTGCTCTGACGTCTGTCAGTACTTGATTACATCTATTCCCTTTTCTCCTGCATCGATCCTGGTTTTTTGCCTGTCATATGGTTATTTTTGTCACCTCGAACCTGAGACCAAATCTGAGTCCCTCCAACAACAAAATCAACAAAATCTGCACCCTAGCAGCCGGGGGAGGAAATGGGGAAATGGGGAAGGCGGAGAGAGGGAAATGGTTCGCTAGTGCGAAATCGATTCTGCGAGGGCAGGGATCAGACCGAGTCGGGGCCGCAGGGGCAGCGGGGAGCAGCGCTCCCCAGCCGGGTAAAGAATGGTCCGGCAAATCCAGCCGTTCCCACAGGCTACGGATGGGGAGTGAGCCGGGGGAGTGGGTGCAAGGGAATCCTTCCTCCCGCGCTCAGCGGCTCGCAGCTGTGAGCCCGGCTTGGCAGAAGATGACGACAGCCTTTCGGCTCCGAGCTCTAATACCCTGGCAAGGCTGGAGGTCATCTACACCCCGGTACGGGTGTTCGAGGGACACGGGAAACCCGGGCTCCGCAGCCCGTCACCTCTGCAGCCTGAACAGCACCCAAACCTTGCGGCAGTGCCGGGCGGGAGCTCAGGGGCTCTCGGCAGCACTGCCCCGGGCCCCGGCTGCCCCCGGGCCGGGCGGCGGGCACAAGCTGCGGCCCTGCTGCAGCCAGCCCCGGGACAGATCCGCGCACCCGCTGCTCGGGGCGGGCGCTGCGGGAACGGGCCGCTGTTCTCGGTCCCGCTGCCCGGAGCTGGGCTCCGAAGTCACGGCGAGGCCGGGGAGTGCCCGCTGGACTGGGTCGGGGACCGGCGGCCCATGCCCACGGGTCCCGCTGCGGGCAGGGGAATGGAGAAGTCTGGGTCTACCCTGACCGAGGAAGGATTAGGCTGTCCTCCCTCTTAGAAGGGCTTTTATGGGGCCGTAAAGATGCGACTGGGCCGCGAGCTGCGGGGTTGCTCTTACCTGTTTATGGAGGAGACGCTGGGGACCGTGTCGTTGTCGCAGATGCCCTCGGCCAATAGCCTGTCCCGGATCTCCCAGGCGAACATTGTCGGGTTTTGTCTCTTGTACTCGGCGATTTTATCCACTACTTTGGGGGTGGCCACTTTGGGTTTGGAGCCTCCGATCACGCCGGGCTTGATGCTTCCCGTCTCGTAATACCTGCACAAAAGATGGTCAGTGGCCTGCCGTGCCGGAAAGGGCTCTGCCGTCCTCGAGCACTCAGAGTCCCACTGGCCCTCAAAGCGCTCGGCGGACCCCTGCCCCGTGCCCCACCTCGGCTTCGGCCCGCGGGTACGCGGTGTCGGGCCGTGGCCACTCGGGCGCTGCATGTCGCTGCTCCGCGAGGCGCCAGGCGGCCTGACCTGGGGCTAAGGCAATCCCTTCGCCTCTCTAGGGCTCGCTCTCCGTTTTTGTTTGGGTTTTTTGTTTTTTTTGTGGTTTGTTTTGGGGGCTTTTTTTGTTTGTTTGTTTTAATTTGTTACCTCCCCCCCCCCCCTTTTTTTTTTTTTGTGTGTGTGTGTGTGTATGTGTGTGTGCTAGAAGCGAGAGGCGCTGCCTCCCCCTTTTCCCGCTTTACGTGCGCACACTTCTTTTAGGCCCTGGGGTCGGGAAATAAACCAGAAACCCTCTCCCCGATGCAGCCGTCCGGAGGCGAAGCCCGGCGAACGCGGGATCGAGCCGGGCGGCCGGGGAGGGGGCGTGGGGAGCGGGCATTGGCGGGCTCGCATTCCCCCGCCTGCGTCTCTCAGCCGGCCGCTCTCGAATCGGGGCGCTGGCCGGGACTGCGGATGCAGGAGAACGCTTTATCCTCGCCTCGGGGTCCCTCTAAAGCGGGTGCTCGAACAGGGCAGCTGCAGCCCGCTCCCCGCTGTCCCTTAGCTCTGCTGCCGGCAGCGTTTCTGTCCCGGCCTTCGCCGGGCACGGCAGCGCGCCTACCGCCCGCACCGCGGCTGGGGCTCTGCCGCCTGCTCGCACCGCTCCGCATCCGAGCGGCCGGGCCAGGGCCCTGGGGCTGCCCGAGTAGCCCCCAGGGATACTGCACACCTCATTTGGCGACGATCGGTTACCGCGGGCGTTTATTTATTTATGTATTTGCCCTGTTGTTTGTTTATTTACCCGTGTATTTGCTAAGGCTGCTTACGGCTTATTGTGAGTTGGGATTTTTTTTTTTTATCTTGCTGGATTGGGGTTTTTTTGGTCGTTCTTTCGTTTTATTTCTCCCGTC